>OX578134.1:165301487-165581487 GCA_951213105.1 Amaurobius ferox | reverse complement strand
AATCTAAAATGAGATCGGACGATAAATTCATTCCGGATGCTACATCTCACGTTCATTTTCCTACTTTCACCGAAAAACATGGCCATCCAATTAGTAGCTTACACATTATAAAAACAGACAAGACGGCAAAAATAGATGCATCTGGAGAGTACTATTTGAAAATCAGTTGCTATAGAGACATGCGTAGGTGTTTTAGGGTTTCAATTTGATATGTAAATGTGAAAGGCAATTTAAAAGATCCCTAATGATTCTTTAAAGTCGTAGATTTCTAAAACTTTTCACTTCAAAAACAACTATTATTTACCATTATTTTCTCCGAAATAACACGTAGATTACTTTTTTTTTCTTTCCGTTAAAGGAAATTTTAATGGAATGTTTCAAAAGCCGAAATCGTCTGTGCGGGCAATTTATTTACCTTGGATTGTTATTTTAATGAATGTGCATGTGAAAAGACAACTTTCGAGCGTTTAAATTCCCGCCCAATTTGTTGATTTAATTTGGCAGAAACGTCTAAACAGGATTTCAAATTATAATTAAATGCTGGGTTATAATTGCACTGATGTACACTTTAATTAAATTTAAACGAAAATGATTCCGATTGTTATTTTATTTAATATTCATCTCTGTTTAAAAGGGGGTTAAAATATCGATTATTTTATTTATAACGATTACAAATCGATGACTTTTAAAGTTGTGTTTTCAGTGCTAGATTGGACGAGAAACCAGACAGTTCATGAAGGTTTGACAATAGTAAGACTCCACCTATAAGACCTCTTGATATCAAGAAAGATGCTCTATACCATCTCACTAATCCACAGAGTTATTTTTCCAAATGCGTGTATAGATTTCCTAATATCGTTTGTGGGGGGGGGGGGTCTTACACCCTCCATCTGTTTCCCTCCCGGTCACCTAAACAGCTACTCGAATCCTCGGATGAATCGGGCGATCTGGGACTTCAACCCTCTATCTGTTTGAATCCAATTACAGAAACTACTGTTACAACCTTCTGGTTCTGGTAGTTCAAATCCAAATTTTACGTTCTAATGCCCCCCCCCCCTTATATGGTTCCTTTCATACTTGATTATTTTATATTCTCCTCCTTCAGCTATCAGATCACAATGCATCTTTTCTTGCAAGTGATCTGTACGATTTCCACACCTTTTTTTATACAGTAGCCCAGTCGATATAACCCTCGGAAAATTGAAACGACTACCATAAAACTTTGGAAAAAAATCAATTTCGATATTATTTATCTATCAGTCATCCACTACATTTAACCTGTATGATTAAGCTGCTCGGGCGCTATTGAGAAGAAAGAATTTCCATCTCAAAAGGATCGATCTATTCATCCTCGACTGGCTAGGGGCGCGGTAGCTCTGTGGTTAGCGCGCTGGAGTTGCACTCGTTTGACCCGGGTTCGATTCCAGCCATTGCCGAAACTGCCGCCGTATTCACGTGGAGTACGATCACGTTAAAATGTGGGTCCGTAAGTCCTTCTGAGAGATTGGTAGTAGGGGAAGGAGAGTACGGTCCCTGTGGATGCCTTGCCCACTGGGTTCCGGTCTAAATTGGGTAGCACTTCCCGACCATCCAAACTGTTACCTTACACCTTTCTGGTAGGTCGGACGGTCTGGGTTTCATCATCATCCTCGACTGGCTAGTCGACACTCTTAACCACGGATACGATTATATTTCTTTTTATATTTAAAATGGTCTAAATGACTTTAATGGTGATAATGACTTTAATAGTGGACTTTCTACGATAAATCATAGTTACCATACATGCTAGGAAAAGCACGTAAAACAGCCTGGCCATCCTGTCTTGGAGTAAATGATCGAACTCTCGCCCTGCGGCTTGATTTTACGTGATTCAATGATCAGTAATTTCCGTCCCGAACTTGCAAAAATGCAAATTTAAAAAAAAAGGCTCCGATTTTGAGATAAAATCCGCAATAATGCCAACTGATCTTGAGATATAATTAAATATACGAACCACGAATCGAATAAGTTCTCCAATACGAAGTTGGAGCTACAATGAGAATAATGTTGCGAACATGTAATATTCTCTCGTCCCCCGTCTTGTCTTTCATCGCTATCGCAAACCAAACGGTGCATTGGAGTGTTTTCTCAAGACAGCGATACGAACATTCCTTTCCCTGACGTCACTCTATAGTTGCTAGAATTTCGCGTCAAAATAAGGGTTGTCAGATTTTGCAATTTATCGCCCATTTGACAACATTTGGCGACTTCGAGAAACTTCAAGGAATAACAATTAGTCTAGGAGATATTAGATAATTTTGGAAATTTCTACAGAGAGATTTGCAGAGAAGTTTCTATAGAGATTATAAAAACGACTCATCCCTCCGTTGGAGTTCAGTTGATGCTATACGAGCTACAGTTACTGTGACTTTTGTCAATGTTTTGGGAATAGTAGCTGTTGTTTTGTTAAATTATTTCCACCAGTATTTTGAGAATATTATCGTTTATTCTGTGAAATAAGTGGAACATTTAAGTGTTGTTTGATTGTATATTATTCCTGTTTACTTTGTGCTTGTGAATAAACGTAAGTTATCCACAAACTTGGACTCGTTCTTATATCCTGCGTATACAACCACGATTCTAGAGGATACATTGCGTAACAATAACATGTTTTAATTTACGTTTCGTAAAAATAACATAAATTTTGAATTAAATTTCTACAAGAGGTTTCAAAACGCTATTTTCCTTCTAGTTCGATTGCTTCAGGTGCTTCTAAAAAGGAGGGGGGGGGATGCTTTAATTTGTTAACGAAACACTTCCGATACCAAAAGTAGAAATGAAACAAAAATCCAAATGTATTCTTCCCTAATAAGGTTCATTAGTCAAAATAAGACCATTAATATTCCAAATATTTTTAAAAGGGATTACTGAAAGAACAATCAATAAAATATACAAAGAACCGTTCCATTTTAGCAATTCTATTCGTATTAATAAGCCAAAAGAATACATAACGTTTGAAAAATAATCATTACTGCTGGAAGTAAAAAAAAAATTGTAAAATTCTTAATGAATCATGGCCGGTAGAAGTGCCAAGATTCGAAGAATTGTAATTATATACAACCTACACCTGAAAATTCTTCTCGTTAAATAAAGTCTAAGTTTATTCTGCAATTAGCGGTGGGGAAAAATAATAAAATGAAAACAAATTTTCTCTAATTATTTATACACATCAACAAAAGTTCATTAGTTTATAAAAAAAAAAAAGTTTGAGAAAATACAATTAGAAAGAGGAGGAGTGGAGGTATAAGAATACAGATTTGTGGTGGCACATTTTAGAATGCACCATTAGTCAAATTTTGACAGAATATTTATCGAAGAGTTTGATTCGTTAACAGCAAAAGGGGGAGCGGAGGGTATTAACCTTTTGCTTACTGGTAGGACAGCATCCATCCCAAACGCAGAACCTCGCCAAAAAACAGGTATTTGACATACCCCATCCCAAACAGTTCTATCCCCCTTTGCAGGCATTGGCGTCTGCGTCCATCCCAAACGCAGAACCTCCCCAAAATACAGATATTTGACATACCCATCTCAAACAGTTCGATCCCCCTTTGCAGGCATTGGCGTCCATGGACGCAGGCATTGTCCCACCGTAAGCAAAAGGTTAAAAGCAAAAAGAAACAAAAGGCTCATTGCATTGATACAATAGTATTTTTTCTTCAAGGGGAATTACAAAAGGAAAAAATATGCGGTGGTTTCAGTCCGATGGAGCCGAAATGGTGCTACATGAATAACTTTTTGTAAAATAAAAGTCAGGAAAAGTTCAATAAATTGACTCAATTTTTTCAGACTAATTATTTGTTTGTTAAGAAGCTTTCAAAAGCGCTGCAAGTGATTCGCTAACTGTTTATAGCCCCGATTTCATCTGTACCATTGACTTCACGTCAAAATATCAAATTCTGACGGCACATAAATATGTACATTTCAATCTATTCTTTTCAAACATCATCAATCACAAAACATATTTAAAATCCCCAAATTCATTTAACTTCCTAATTTTTTTTTAATCAAAACATCTCGAGTTTGCGCACCAATATTTCACAGAGATGTAAGAAAACACATTAAGTTGCAAAACTCCAGACATTTTAGGTATTAACAGTATCCCCACCCATTGGAAAGCCTAAGTTAAGATATTAAAATATCAAAATTATAACCCTTATACTTCGAAAATTAAGAGTCGAATCAAATCCACTTATATACATTTGTAGGGCTTTCAGAGAGCTACAAATTTTTGCTTATTGTTCATAGCCAACATTTTTAGTTTTTGAGACCTAAGCATTACAAACTTGAAAAACAAATTAGAGTAAGTGCATGATACAGTAAGAAGAGGTGTGCATATGCAAATTTTTTATTTCCACGCCTGTTCGTCACGTGATAGCGTTTATAAGAGATTTAAAGGATTTGACGCGTGTGGACAGTTGTTGTTCCAAGTGAAAGTTTTACGGGAAAGATTTAATTGACGAACTTGAAATTTTCGGTATGTCTTCCCGATATCACTTTTACGCGTGGCCGTATTAATTGAAAGATCGAAGAAGGGCGAAAAATAATAGATTTTGCCAGGAGGTTCGACATCGACCACAGCGTTGTTTCTCGGCTGTAGCAAGTATTTAAAACAACTGGAATGTATAGCAAGCGTCACGGGAGAGGTCGTATTAGAAGTACGATGTCTGCAGGAAACAGGTACATTGTCCTATCGGCAAAAAGGGACCGGCGCACCACAGTTCAACAGGTGGCAAATCAGTTTCTTACTATCACAGGACAGCGGATCTCCCGCAAAACTGTAGCCAAACGTTTGGGAGGAGGAGGACTATACGCCCGCAGACCTGTTGTGTGTGTCCCATTGTCCAGACTGCACCGTACCGCCCATTTACAATGGTGTCGTAAGCATTGCAATCGGACAGGACGGGCTTGCATACTATTCTCAGATGAGAGTAGGTTCAGTCTGTCATCGGATTGCAGACGCCAACTGATCTGGCGTGAGAGTGGTACTGCTTATCGTCCAGAAAATATCTAGGAAAGGGACCGATATCCGACATGAAGTATCATGGTATGAGCCGACATCATGATCAATGGTCGCACGCCCCTACATGTGGTTGCAACTGGGACTATGACCGGCTAACGATACATTGATGAAGTTCTACTGCCTCATGTTCGCCTTTTCCGTGGTGCTGTCGGTGATAAATTTTTCTTTATGGACGACAACGCACTATGCCATCGAACACTCGCTGTTCAGATTGTCCAGTCAGCGAGGGTATTCAATGCCTCGTATGGCCAGCATGTTCTCCAGATCTAAACCCCATTGAAAATGTATGGGATGCTTTGGGGAGGCAACTTGCTGATCGAAAATATCCTCCAACAAACCAGAACACCCTCATCCGTGCACTGACAGAGGAGTGGGATAACTTGCCTCAACAGCTACTGGATACTATTGTGCAAAGCATGACACGACGTGTGGAATGTTGCATCGCACTCCACGGTGGACATATCCCGTACTGGCACCTTTCCCAAAGGTGCCTGCTGTCGTTCATATGCATTTTTCCATTTCTCTGTACACAGTATCAAATGAACAGTTTTTTCTTTCACATGTTTCAAAACCTTCTGTATTTTCCAGAACAATAAATGATCTTTATTCTAATGTCCGAACAGTGTAGCAACAATAATTTATCCTGCTGGGCCTCCACCCCCGCTTAATGCTATGCTGCATTGCAATTTGTGATCCGTCCTTAGCAATTGTCCAGCAGTGTACATACATATAGAGAGTGTCCCAAAAAGATTGAAACGCGTTTTAATTATTTACCTGTCGGAGATAAGTGGGCAATGTAAATTGCAAAAATGTTGAAAGTAAGTTAGGAAATAAGACTACGTTAATGAAATAGTCCTCCCATTCATTTTCAAAAAGTTACGCTTTTTAAATTTTTATACGACCCCCTTAAGTAAATTGAGTCAATCAGAAAATTTTTATTTTTAATGCAACAAGATCATTCAAAAAACAGCATATCTGTATCTTTAAAAATGAGCCAGTTATATTTAATTGATAATTGAACACTGTGAATGGGGACCATACATCAAATTAGAAATGTAAATTTGGGACATATCACAAAAAAGATAAAACTGGATGATAATATGTAGGATACCCAACCGCGTAGTGAGTACCACTGTTTTATATGATTTCTGTCTGTGTAATGCTTTATTTAGATGTATTTGTGATAAAACATTTTGACACATATTACAATAAACTCCCAATTATCCGCGGAATAGGGTGGCGCGATAACCACGGATAAGCGAATTTCGCGGATAATCCGCAAAATAGCTGGAAAAGGACAAAAATCCACACACAAATTCATTTAAACCATTTTTAAGAATCATAATATAGTAGCACATACTTACACACATAGAGTTGTGACTTTATAAACGGTATCCTTAAGTTTTTACAAAAAAGTCGGTTAATTGTTTTTGTTTTTTCGTTTCGATGCTCCTCTTCTTTATTTGCGATTTAAGTTTCTTTAACAGCATCTTGTCGCAAAGTGATGAATCGTCCTACTCCTCTATGTATTTAATGATTCCATCAATGTGAGTTAGCGCTTCATCATGGCTCATTTTCTTCTGCATCCCTTCTCCCTCATCTTCTTCATCGTTCTCAGCCGAAACCACACCTTTTTCTCCGGCTATGATTTCTTCATGGGTAAGATGTTCGAAGCCTGGATCGTTTGCGTCACAATTGATCCACTCAACGATGTTATCTTCATCCACGTTACTTCCTCCAGGAACAGATTTTGCTAAATTTGCCAAATCAGATGCAGTAACTTTCTCGTCTTTTTCTTCCTGTGGAGACTGTGGAACGTTTTTTCCACATTTGGCAAAATTTTTTCTCCAGGACTTTACTAAAGTCGTTATCTTGACCGTATTCCAAGCAGTGTTGATGTCATAAATGCTGTCAAGAATCGTGTAGTCCTTCCAGAAGCCCTGGAGATCGTCCCCTCTTCAATCCGTTTTTTCAATAATTTGGTTCGATACCTTTTCTTCATAGAAGCAATAACTCCCTGGTCCATGGGCTGGATAAGTGCCGTGACGTTAGGTGGCAAAAACTTGACGAAAAAATTTCCATCTTCTGATTTCAGAACACTTTCTCCTGGGTGAGCCCAGGCGTTGTCAAGCAACAATATGGCTTTTTCGGGTAGGTTTTTAGACTTGAGATGCTCTCTCACTTGAGGAATGAATTTTTTTTTCGAACCATTCCTGAAATATTTCTTGAATCATCCAGGCTTTTTTTTGGTTAAAGTAATGAACTGGAAGGTTTTCAGCTCTTGTACCTTTAAAGGATCTAGGTTTTTTTACTTTCCCAATCACTACGAGTCTTAGTTTGTGTGTTCCCGTGACATTGCTGCAAGACATTATCATCAATCGTTTCTTACTGGTTTTATGTCCTGATGCTTGACGCTCTCTTTCAAACGCCAGTGTTCGCGTCGGCAAACTTTTTCAATACAGTCCAGATTCGTCAGCGTTGTATACTTGTTCATACGAAAGTTCTTCTGATTTTAAAAATTCTTGAAAATCATTTTTAAAGTCCTCTGCTGCTTGATTATCGCAACTTAATTTGTCACCGTGAAGTCCGATTTCTCTAATCCCATGGCGTTGTTTAAATCTAGTTAGCCAGCCTGATGACGCATCAAAAGTCCCTTCTATTCAAAGCTTTTCGAAAAATTGCTTAGCTTTTGCAGCAATAATCGGTCCTGAAATGGGTGTATCCTCACTTCCTACTCGACTCACCCATTTTAATAATGCCGCGTCCAATTCTTCATAGGTGCTGGTTTTCATGGTTTTCCTTTTCTTCATGGACCATGAGTTGTCCGATGCGGAAGCAAATTGCATTAGTTTATCTTTTTGCTTCATAATGTCTCTAACTGTAGACTCTCCAATGTCATACTTCAAGCTCATTTGTTTTTTCGATGAACCATTTTCAATTTTTTTTATCAACTCTAACTTATCTTGGATGGATAAGACAACTTTTTTTCTCTTTTCGCTCATCGCTAAAAGTACAAGTTTAAACAGACGCGAGCAGATCGTGCACACAGATTGACCGCAACGTACTAAAGTGATGTGGTGTCAATTCTGACTTGAAATGGCAAGCGTAAAGGAATGGGGAGGTACGGAAAACCTCGGCCAATTCGCAACGACCTTCAATCTGGTCCGAAACCTTACAAACGGCATATTCGTCCATTGTACAGGTTTCGGTGACTTTGGGGGGGAGGGGTAAAAGGAATAGGAACAATCCGATTGTTGCTCTAAAAATAGATGTTGCATTTGTTGATCATGTAAGGCGTGTTGCGTGTTTATTTCTCTACATTCCGTAAATGATCGTCGGAAAAAAAAAAAAAAAAACGCGCGGAAGACCGCGCGGATAATCGGGAGTTTACTGTAACGTATTTTGGTCTAAACAATTTTCATCGTCTGATCTTGTTGCATTAAAAATAAAAATTTTCTGATTGACCCAATTTGTCTAAGGGGGTCGTATAAAAATTTAAAAAGTGTAACTTTTTGAAAATTAATGGGAGGACTATTTCATTAACGTAGTCTTACTTCCATCCTTACTTTCAACATTTTTGCAATTTACATTGCCCACTTATCTCCAACAGGTAAAGAATTAAAGAGCGTTTCATTCTTTTTGGGACAGCCTGTATATATTTACATACATATATACATACATACACACACACATATAATATATATATATATATATACGTATGTATACACTACCGGACATAGAAAATGCAATACCATGAGGCTTTGGCCGTATAATTATGCAAATTGCGAGACAAACGCAGCTAGCTTATGTATGCAAATGATCTGAAATGCAAATAAGTTGCGTGATTAGAGCGCGGGATAAAAGGGATGGAAACGGCAGATGAGCCAACAGTTGTTACCGTCTGTCGCCTACGGAAACCCATTTTCCGAGCTGCTTTCATTACAGAAGACACGTGTTGAAGAGATTCCTGGTCGACGGCGAAGTTCATTTCAACGATTCTGCGAGAGGATTCATTTCAAACCCACATAAGGCTCAAAGACGATTTTAGAGGGGGGGGGGGGGGCGAGCCTCCCCTTTGAAGAAAAAAGATAAGAAAGAAAAATCTAAAACTATGGTAAAAATTGTATATTTGACATAAAATTATTCAAAATTTTGTCTCATTGAGATTTAATAATTCTCAATAAAAAAATAGTAATTCCGTTTTGTAAATATCCGATTTTTTCAGAATTTCCTAATTTCTCTGAGAACTTGACTCCATCTCTTTAGTATCCTTTGAGGTGTAATCATCTTTCTAAATAATTCGCGCGTGGTTACTACCTATAATAGACAGTCTTCTATTTTGTGGAAGACAAAATGTGAGCATTCGTGGTCGCAGAGACACAATCAATGTGACATCTTTAGGACCTGAAAATGAAGGAAACTTTAGGGAATTGTTAAAATTTCGAGTAAGAGCAGGAGACACCGATTTAACGAAGCACTTGGAAAACTCACCTCGCAATGCGATGTTTATTAGCAATACCGTACAGAATGAAATTATAGATTGTTGCGCATCCATCATCCAGAGCAAGATTGCTGAACAAGTAAATGAATCGAAACATTTTTCAGTGTTAGCTGATGAAGCGACAGACTGTGTCCGACGTGAGCAACTCTCCTGTGAGTGCGATATTACCACAATGATAAAATGAAGACTTTCTAACTTTTGTGAAAGTAACGGATCTCTCTGGGGCAGGATTAGCTCAAACCATTCTCACTACTCTTAAAAAGTTAAATCTGAATGTTGAAAGTCTTCGAGGCAAAGGATTCGACGGAGCTGCTAATATGGCCGGCCAGTTCCGTGGAGTTCAAGCAGAAATTCGGAAAGAACACAAGTTAGCAGCCTACACCCACTGTGCAAGCCATTCTTTAAATCTGAGTCTGTGTAAAGCATGTAGTGTTCCTGGTATTCGAAATTTATTAGGAGTTGTTAGCGAGGTGTGTTCGTTTTTCAACAGTTCGTCATAGCGAACAAAACTGTTAGAAAACAAAGTGGAAGAGTTATCAACAACTTACGATAGACGAAGATTTAAGCCATTTTGTGATACACGCTGGGTAGAGAAACATGATAGTCTGATGATATTTGATCAGATGTATAAAGTGTTGGGGATATCATTGCATGAACTCACAGAAAGTGTAAGATGTGAAACTTCAGGAAAGGTTAATGTTTTGGCTAGCGTTTTACACAAGTTTGATACAATCATTTGTCTTAAAGTCGCAGCTTCAATATTTGCCCTAACTCTACACCTGGCGTTGAACACATTTACAGAAGGTTGATATCGATCAGATTTACAGAAGGTTGCTATCGATCTTTTTCAGTGCTGTGAAATGGTTGACATTGTACTTAATGTGTTAAAAGAAAAAAGAAATGGCGAAGATAATTTTCACAAAATATTTTCCGAAGCACAGGAACTGGTGGAATCTTTGGATGTTCCTGTTATTCTTCCGCGAATGGTTTTACGGCAATCAAATCGCTCCAACGTGCCTGCTGACACTCCTGAAGAGTATTATCGCCGGTATATATATAACCCTTTTGTCGATTTCATGGTACAACAATTAAATGATCGATTTGTCCAGCACAGAAATACATTGATGCGGGCACAATTTCTTTTACCTAGCGAAGTGGCGAAAACCGATTGGCAATTTGAGATCATTTTTGCAGGAGTATGAGGATGACTTGACTTCTGGAGCTGCTGAAATAAATACTGAAGTGGATTTGTGGAGACACTACTGGATCTCCAAATCATTTAAACCCTCAAACCCAAGTGCTACACTTTTTGCTCTATCAAAAGAATCAACAGTTGTTACGTCTGCATTCGAAAATATTATTAGATTAATCCACATTTTTTGCATCATTCCAGTCACAACATCAACTGCTGAGAGATTCTTCTCAACGCTCAGAAGACTAAAGACGCGGCTACGAAATCATGATTGAGGATCGACTTGTTGGACTTCTTAACATTCACAGGGAAATATCACTCACCTGTGATGAAATTCTTAACTGTTTTGCTAGGCAGCAACATAGGAGATTGCAATTTTTGAATGTTATCAGCGAATGAGAGATGTTTTGTATTTTATTTAAATTGCCAGTTTATTCTTTCCTTAAAATTTATACTTCAAAACTTTTTAAAATAAATATTGCTAAAAGTATCAAGGATCGAATATTGTTAATAAATAACAATATATTAAATTATTTTTTTATATGTTTTTTTTAAGTGTTTAAAATCGCTTTTGTTCGACTGGAAATATATACCTCTTTAAAGTTTAATCTATATTATATATATATATGATATGTATTAAATTGCATACAGTTTCAAACTTAAACACCTGTCATTGATAATTTCTAGCGCCTTCCCCACCGGGCCTTCCAAAACATAAACAGTCTGCTCTGGGTTTATGGAGGTTCCACTTTTTAAATATATATATAGGCTATATATAAAAGTTTATGATTACATATTGAACACCTCTAATAATAGATGTTTATAAGTTACTAGTACAGGTTTTTTTCTCTCTTAAACATATCACTTATATATATATATATATATATACCAAGGCCGTATCCAGTGAGGGCTTAGGGGTTGAAACCCCCCGAAATGAAAAATTAACATTCATTGTAAAGATAAAGGTGTCCACTGAAAGGAAAATACACAATGAAGCCCCCCGCAATAAAATCCTGATTACGTTACTGATATATATACCTTTTAAATATATAATTCCATAAAATCTGATTTTCCGAAGTTGAGCCCCCCCCCCCCCTTAACAAATTCTTAAAACCGTCTTTGATAAGGCTGGGTGGTCATACCGGCGTATCACCGCTGAAACACCCGTAGATGCGTCCACTGTGCAATAGATTTGGAGAAGATGGATTGAAGAAGAGCATATGAATCATCACAGTGGTACAGGTCCATCCAGACGAACGTCAGCACGCGTTGATCGACGCATTCGAAGGCATGGGTTGGCGGCCCCACAAACGACGACTGTCGACATTCTGCAGAACTTGCAGGGTACATTAGATGTTCCAATATGAAAGAGAACAGTTTCTCGACGATTGGCCGAAAGCGGCTTGCACTCAAACCGTCCTTTACGAAAACTGCCATTGACGACAAGACACGGACGTGAGAGATTGCATTGGTGTCGGACCCGAGCCTCTTGGACGATTGAATGGGACACTGTAATGTTCAGCAACGATTCCCGGCTCTGTTTTTCGAATGACAGTCGCCGTGTGAGAGTCTGGAGGCGACGTAGAAACAGATTCAATCCTGCTGCAACTGTTGAAAGCTATGCTGCTCGACAACGCGGCATCATGGTTTGGGGTGCCATCGGCTTTGATAGCTGGTAACCTCTGGTTCGTATCCCAATGACGGCACGACGATATGTGGATGAGGTGCTGCAGCCGGTTGCACCGCCCTATCTTCGGCGGTTGCAAAATGATCTTTTCCCAGCAAGATAACTCGAGACTGCACACGCAAAACCATCAGCAGACAAGCCTTGCAAGATATCCATGTGCTTCCTTGGCCTTCGTTGTCTCCAGATCTCTCCCCATTGATCATGGGGACATGATTGGCCGTCGTTTGACTGTCCTGCCCCCGCCTCATAGGACGACCTATGGAGGATGGTTGAAGGCATATGGTCATCTATTCCTCAGAAAACTATCCGCACGCTCATTGCATCTGTTCCTCGAAGGGTTGCGGCCTGTATCGCCGCAAAAGGTGGTCCTGCCTAGTTATCACCCTGTCTATGCCATTACGGTATTGCATTATCCTTCTGGAATAACATCACTTATTTATATACGCCATCTCTGTCTGTGTGCCCTTTATTATCACACTCTATTTGCTCTTTCATGGTGTTGCATTTTTTGTGTCGGGTAGCAGGGGAGACCGGGGTAAGATGACGATGTTAACGAATTTGATTTTTTTTTTAATTCGTAAAACTTATAATACATATTTTTTGCAACATAAATAAATTATTCATACGTTCCATTATTAATAAAAAAAATTATATCGGATAATCTCCCAAATTAAACCATACATAAACATGTTTTAACATATTGTCGAAAAAAATAATCTTGCCCCAGTGCTGGGGTAAGATGACTTTCAATACGGGGCAAGATGACAACTCGTAAATTTTGACCTAACAAGGCATTTAAGGAACGTGCAAAACACTAATAGAGTTTAAAGGTGTACAATCATTAATGAATTATATTATTTACAAAAGTCACAGATGAATTTCCTTCCTTCGTATCCAGTACAGTTTTCATGCCACCAAGCTAAGCATTGAGAGCAAGCACAGTATCCAGTCTTCGTCGGGTAGATCAATATAAAGTTCATCACAAACTGGGCAGTTATAACCTTGCTCTTTTAATCTGCGCTTACCTCGAAACGCAATTGTTTAGTAATTTTCTTCTTATTCCTCTGTGTTTTCTTTTTTTCCATTTCATCCTTTGAATTTTGTTTCTCAAGCAACAAATTTCTTATTAGTGAACTTGTTAAAACACTGGTTGACATTTTTGTTCTCTTTTTTGCTGATCTTTTAACTTGTGGTAAGGGTTTAAAGTTAAATATTGATAGAAGAAGGGATTATTCTGATCCCGGCATTTGTTCACAGTTGGGGTTATCTACACTTTCAGTATCGCTATCATTAGCACAACGTGCTTTCCTTTGTGGAAGATGACGAACTTCGTCATCTTGCCCCGAATGGATAAAAGAAACAACATGGCTGGTATACAGTAAACTGTGCATCAGATTAAAACTATGATAGATTAGCTGAGTATTTAATACTATAAAGTGTAACTATAAATTATATCAGAATTTTATGACTTACCTTAAAGTAGCTTATTTAGTACAAGTCAAAAATAGTTTCACGACTCTTAACAAAGTTTGACTAAGAATATAAATTGTACGTGTAGCAAGAATGGGACCTTCCGGATGGAATTAGTTGCTCTGATACAGGGAATTGAACCTATGCTTGTCAAGTGCTGCCACCTAAGAATAAAGTCGTTAAAACTGTTAATCATCATCTTGCCAGCTCGTCGTCTTACCCCGGTCAAATGTTGAAATTATTTTTATATATTCACAATCTGTACCATATTTCCGACAAATAAGAAAAATTATTTGCATTTTTGTCCATTAGGTTCAGAGATATAAGGGTTCAAACTGTTTACATTTTTTGTAACGCTCCGATTTCCGCCATAGATACCCCAAGTATATTTACATAAAAAAAAAGAGAGAACAATCAATATAATGTAAACAAAACCATATCATTTTAGAACTTCTATTCATATTAATAAGTCAAAAGATCACAACATCTGAAAATAATATATAATTGCCGTTGAAAGTAAAAAAAAAATGATAAAATTCTTAAGGAATCATGACTACTAATAGAAGTGCCGAAATTCGAAAAAGTGTTATAAACGACCTACATATGAAAATTCTTCTCTCCAAATATTCTTAAGACGGTTTTGTAATTAGTTATGGAAAAAATCACTTTTCTCGCATCCATTTTACGCATCAACGAAAGATCATTAGTTTTCATATACGTTTGCAAACGAAACTACGGCGGATCGAGTAAAAAAAAACTCATAGTACTGTTAGTCACGCAGACAATAAACGAACAACTTGATTGGCTGACAGTGACGTTAAAAGCAAATAAAGGTGTTATCGGAAAATGAGTGAAAAATGAATTGCAAAGTATTCAAATTGGGTTCAGGAAATCTTTAAAACGTTTGCCAGCCAAATCCTTGAATTCGAAAGTTTTTCTAGAAAACAAGACTTTATATACTACAATAGTATAAGAAAAAATCTGATCGGGGAGGGGGGCAGCACTTGACTGTTCCTAAAGACTCAAATACATTTTCTCTTTGTTTCTTCAATTATTCATTAAATTGAGTTTAATTGCACAAAATAACATGCATAATTATTTGATATGACGCTGTATGGCGTATTTTAAAAAGCGAAGTAGAAAAAATGGGAAAACACTAAAATATCTCGAAAATGGCTATTCCTAGAGCAATGGGCTTGGTCTTATACTTTTCTTCTTTAAAAATTGCGTATGAAACAAGCATTTAATCGTTACATTTCAACATAGGTAGTCTTATATTAGATTTTTACACTTTTGGCGGACCATTTCGCAAAAAAAAGCAGGTTCTTTTTTTTCGAATCGTACGAAAATCCAGCCAGCACTAGAGTAACCCACGAATGACTTAAATAGCAAATTTTGTGAAATTGGGACAATTCGTTTTTTAGCTAGAATGGATACATGCGATTTTTGCGGGACATTTCACAGAAGAAGGCAGATTCTAAAATCCCGAATAATACCAAAATCTAATCAGCAACTAGGGTAACTACAAGTAACTTATCTATAAAATTTTATGAACGGTGATCAATTAGTTTTTCAGTTAGAGTGGATACATACATTGCACAAACAGACAAACACTCACACACACACGCCACGCTAAAAATAGTTTTTAAGTGTTCCAGAGGTCCCAAAACGTGTAGATCTGTCGAAAACTGAATTGCTATTTTCGACACAATTCCAATACTTTTCCTATTACCATGTATTATAGGAAAAGTAAAATAGGTTACCTGACCTAAGATATTAAGAGCCTATAGAATAAAATAATAAAAAAGAACAAATCCAATGAAATATTTTAACATCCAATTTGCAGAAATAAAACTCAATTTAATTTTTAAAAAATCTTACAGAAGATTTAAATTACTATTTTCATTTTAGAGTTCAATTGCTTCAGGGAAAATAAGAAAAATCCTTTAATTAGTTAACGTGATGTTTCGACTTTGAAATGGAACAAAAATTAAAATACATTTTTCCCTGATAATAAACCTCATTGCTTACCATAGAATCATTCATAATTTATATCATTCCTTCGGCAAATACAAAAAAAAAATAGCAATCAATAAAATGTAAACAGGGCAATATTCAGATTTATTCATATAATTAGACAAAAGAATACACGACATTTGAAAAATAATAATTAATGCAGCAAATAATAAAAAGGCTGAAACTCTTAATGAATCATCAGCATCACATTTTAAATCCTTCGATTCGAAAAATCGCCATTATAAACAGCCTGCACCTCAAATTTCTTTTCATTACAGTCTTTCTTCTCAGATTATTGCGCGATTAGATACGAGGGAGAAAATAAAAATTGAAAATAATCTTTCTCTAATTACCATTACACATCAAAAAATCTGATATGGGCAGCACATGCCTCCCCTACTGACTTCAATTAATTGCCTCCTTATTTCTTTAATAATTCATTAAATTAAGTTTAACGGCACAAAATAACACGCATCATTATTTGAATTGACACCAAATGTACACTTTCAATTCAATTTTCGTTTTCATTTGGTAACTGGACGTATTTTCAAAAGCGGCGTAGCAAAAAATGCAAAAAACTAAAATATCTCGAGAACGGCCTAGTCCTAGAATAATCGGGGGTCTTATTCTTTTTATCGTCTAAAATTACGTATAAAACAAGCTTTTAATCATACATTTGAGCATACGTAATCCTTTATTGTAGATTTTGACGATTTTTGTGGACCTTTTCGCAGAAAAAAAAAAAAAAAAATCTGATGTGAGCAAGATTCAAATTCATTTTAAAATTTTTTATTTCATTATGCATTAAATTGACTTTAATTGCGGAAAATAATATGGATAATTTTCTGATATTATATCCAATTCGTTTTTTTTTTATTGCATCTTCGTTTCGTTTGGCAACTTAATTCACTTTAAATTCTTCAGGTCCTTAAAATTCCAAAAACTACAATATCTCGAGAACTGTTTATCCTACAGTCATGGGATTAGAGTTATTCGCTTAGTTGTCAAATTTTACATGTAGAACAAGTACTTAATTAATATTTTTCATCAATTTTAGTCATTTATTTCAGAGTTTCACTATCTTGCACATGTAATATTTTATTATAAATCGAATATCTTTGATTTGCGGATCATTTCGCAAAAAAAAAGGCAGATTCTTTTTTTCCAAATCGTATCAAAATCTAACCAGCATTACAGTATCCTACGAGCGACTTATCTACCAAATGCTATATAATTTGATTAATTAGTTTGCCAGTTAGAGTGGATACATACAATTTTTGCAGGCCATTTCGTAATAAAGGCAGATTCATTTATCCCGAATCGTACCAAAATCTAATCAGCACCAGGGTCGCCCACAAGTGACTTATCTACAAAATTTTATGAAATTTAGTCGATTAGTTGAGTTAGAGTGAATATATACAATTTTTGCAGGTCATTTCGTAAAAAAATGCAGGTTCTTCTTTTTCGAATCGTATCTAAATCTAATCGGCACCAGAGTGACCCATAAGTGACTTAATCTGCCAAATTTTGTAAAATATGATCAATTAGTTTTTCAGTTAGAGTGGATACAAGCAATTTTTGCGGGCCATTTCGCAAAAAAAGGGCGGGTTGTTTTATCCCGAATCGTACTAAAAACAATTTAGCACCAGGATCACACACAAGTAACTTACCTACCAAATTTTATGAAATTCGGTCCATTAGTTTTTGAGTTAGAGTAGATACAGACAGACAGACAGACAGACACACACACACACACAGACGTTACGCTAAAAATAGTTTTTTCGTATTCTAGAGGTCTCGAAAAGTATAGATCCGTCGAAAACTCGAGTTGCGATTTTCGGCATGATTCCAATACTTTCCCTATACATACATGTATTGCAGGGAAAGTAAAACAAAAGACAGGCTCTTGTTTCCCGAATTGTACAAAAATCTAATCAGCACCAGAGTAACCCACAAGTAACTTAGAAATTTTCCGAAATTGAAACTATTAGTTTTTCAGTCATACACTGCAGACAGACAGACAGACTGACAGACAGACAGACTGACACACAGACAGGCGTCACGCTAAAAATAATGTTTTCGTATTCAAATGTTTTCGTAATCAATTTTTTAGGGACATTTCGCAAAAAAAGTCGGGTTCTGTTTTTTCGAATCGTATCAAAAACTAATCAGTACTAGTGTCACGCCCAAGTGACTTACCTACCAAATTTTATGAAATTCGGTCCATTAGTTCTTCAGTTAGAGTGGATACATACATTGCACAGACAGACAGACACACACACACACAGACGTCACACTAAAAAATAGTTTTTTCGTATTCTAGAGGTTTCGAAACGTGTAGATCCTTCGAAAAGTCTAGTTGCGATTTTTGACACGATTCCAATACTTTCCCTATATATTACCATGTATTGTAGGGAAAGTAAAAGTTAATTAGTTTCCATATAAGTTTGAAAATAAAATTACAAAGAGGAAAATGAAAATTTATTCAGAAACAGGTCATTGCATTGAGATCAACATTACTAACAAGCGAGTTGTTACATTGTTGTTTAGGTGACTTTTAGAGGTTATACAACAGCTTCAATATTTAATTCTTCCTCTTTTGTATGGGCAAATTAAAATTTCAAAATTTCTCACGGGAAGCACACTTTTCAGGACCTCTTGAACATACTTTCGGAAATTTCCTCGGCACTTTCTACTTATACACTTAATACTTTCAGGAAGATGTACGTCTGTGAAACGTGTGCACAAAATCTCAAGAACGAATGGGCGTGCTGTATAAAAGTTTAAGTATAGGTGCATTGGGTAAAAACAGAAAAGATAAATTTGTGTCATTTGCATGATCAACGCGCTAATAATTCCAAGTAAAAAAAAGTCTGATCTGAGCAGCACATGACTTTCCCTACATGCTCCAATTCGTTTTCTCTTTATTTCTTTAATAATTCATTAAATTGAGTTCAATGGCACAAAATAACACGTATCATTATTTGAAATGACGCTGAATTTGCGCTTTTAATTCACTTTTCGTTTTCTTTGGCAACTGGACGTATTCTCAAAATCGGCGAAGCAAAAGTGCGAAAAAACTAAAATATCTCGAGAACGGCTAGTCCTAGAAAAACTGAGATGGTTGACGAATTTTGCCGGTCATTTCGCAAAAAAAAAGACAGGCTCTTTTTTCCAGAATCGTACCAAAATGTAATCAGCACCAGAGTAACCCACATGTGACTTATCTACCAAATTTTGAGAAATTGGATCAATTAGTTTTTAACTAGTGTGGGTACATTCGATTTTGCGGATCATTTCGTAAAAATAAAGCAGGTTCTTTTATCCCAAATCGTATCAAATTCTAGTCAGCATTAGGGTCTTCCACAAGTAACTTGCCTATAAAATTTTATAAAATTTGGTCAATTAGTTTTAGAGTTAGAGTGGATACATACATTGCCCAGACAAACAGACACACACACACACAGACGACACGCTTAAAATAGTTTTCGTTTTCTTGAGGACCAATACATGTAAATCCGTCGAAAACTCGAAGTTCAATTTTCGACATGATTCCAATACTTTCCCTATGCATCATCATATATTGTAGTGAATCAGCAAGGACTCCCGCCTAACCCGAAAGTACACGGAATAAGGAACGATTTATTGCTGCAATAGCAACATCAGCACCGGTGCAGCACTCAGTCCAGTGGACAATGACAAAAGTCACCCCGTCGGAACACGGCCCAACACCAATAGGGCGCCCCTCCTCCCCCCTCCCACACACAGCCGTCACCACGACACCACTCACGCCTCAGCAAAACACGAAGCGAAACAGGAAACAAGCACCTCCTCTGATCCCAGAGAGTCACTTTCTGAGTGGAAACAATTTTATTTCAGAAAAAGTTACTGTTATCAAAGTTACAGAACAGTAATAGCAACCACAGTTACATTAATCGGATTAAATCCCTTAGCCCTTCAGGGGTTCGCACCTTCTTCGGTCAGACTCGTGTTGAAACTGGATCTAAACAGCTCTAAAAACAGTTGATGATTTCAAACATTTCATGAAGGAAAAAGTAAAATAAAAACAATTGCCAAACATAGATTTTCAAAACATGCTTAATATTCTACATCAAAGCAAAGAAGTTTAAAATAACTTGATGAAAACAAGACAAAAAGACGAAGTATTTAGTAAAAAATAAAATTAAATTAAAAGTAAAATTGTCAAATTAATTCAACATTCTTTATAAATTTATGCGTGTTGTAACTGTTTAATTACATGAAGCGATAATAAACATATTTCTCAGTTTTCAAGTTTTACTTCTCGGCATATTTGCATTCAGCGATCACCTACCCACTTAAAAGACCCCTTTTTTCGAAGTCCAGTAAGTATCGCTACATACACATCTTTCTCCAAAGTCCAATTAGTTTTTAAATTTAACAGTATATGCGTCCACACATCTTGTTTCAGTTATCTGCGAGAGTTAAAACCAACTTCATGCTGGAAATACTTCCTTCAACGAAAATGTACCGCAATTGTATCTAGTTAGCTTTAACCCATCACCTAATATCCAAATGTATTCTAACTCAGGCTTCAGAGTAGGCAGTTAGACCATGCATCATCATGTAGATTACCATGTACGTCACTATAACCAGTGGTTGGAAAAACTACTTCATTATTGTATTGATCTACAACTACATTATGACAAATGTAGTTAACTACAACTACAACTCATTTTTTTAAAAAGTAGTGACTACAAACTACTTTTAAAATGGAGTCACTACATAACTACTTTTATAAGACGAATTTTGCCACAGCTTCAATTTTCACAAAAAGTTGAGGATATGGGTATACTGCAGTCATTTAACACAGTATACTGCAGTCATTATTCTGAATAATTAAAATTGACTGATCAACTTACCAATCATTTCGCTTTTAACCACTTCTAAAAACAGTAAAATAAAATAAAAGTATAAACTTTAAAATCAAAGACAACCAAAAATAGGTTTAAAAGTCCTTTAATGAAATCTCCATGCCACTGCTGAAGGGCTTTGTGATGCCCGAAAGCGCTTTGGCCGTGTCATTTTTTTTACATCGAGGAAAGGAGATTTTATTAAAGGGCTTTTAAATCTATTTTGGTTGTCTTTGATTTTAAAGTTTAACTATAAAGTTGACGTGTATCCATTTTATTTATTAAAAGTATAAAATAAAATAGTAAAAACTATTTATTTAAAAACATGTTTGTTCATTTTTAGTAGAATTTGCATCTCAAAATTGCAATCAGATAAGCAGGATCTTTTGGGAAATAACACATCTGAATATATCCATATCAAAAACCAACTTCATGAGGCAATGGCCTTTCTCGAACATCGTTGCTCAGAACGCTTAATTTCGTACAAATGAAGAAAGGGTGATCACATGATATGTAGAGAGGCACCTTGTTTATTTACTAAAGTAAAGTTAAAAGTGGAGTTCAAATTCGATACAAACTAGTGATTGATTGTATCGCACTACTCGCTACACTACTTATTTTTAGAAGTAGCGCGTTACACTACAAACTACGAGAAAAAGTAGTGACTACTGTAGTTTAGCTACTTGTAACGCGCTACTTCCGACCACTGCCTAAAACTCTGCGTAGTCCAAATGAAGTTCTTCATTGAAGAAGGAGCATCGCAATAGATGACTTTAAAGTGACAATAATGAGCTTAAAATAAGATAGTTTATACGGGGAAATCCTAAACGTTCTTAATATATCGGTTCTATTCTCGGCAAGGTTAGATCAAACGGACTCTATTTCAAAACGGCTTAACAAGAATTTCGTTTACTGCATTAACTCATTTTACTCGAAAAGCAATCTATTCATGGATAGTTACATAACAGGTCAACAGGAGGCGTCCTCGGAACTAGTAATCGTACTCCCAGTGCAGCGCTTTTCAGAAATCTTCAAGAAGAAACAGCCGATGACTGCACGCAGTAAAAAGAAACTTGTGTGCAGCAATTTTGCGAATCTCTGTGGGGGCTGATGAAGCTGGTCAAACCACGCAGCCGGCTGCTCATTTAATTTGAAACTAGCCGCGTGGTATGACGATTGTACATTTGTTGTTGTTGTTGAAACCCAGACCGTCCGACCGATTGTACATTTGTGACAAATGGATAGTTTTCTTGCTGCCAATGCAGTTATCGACTATTCAGCGCTGAAGAATGCTAAAAAGCACGAAATCTGTTCACGGCTACTTAGAGAATTTCCGCTGCACTGAAAGCAAGCCGTCACGTATACCAAGGTTTTAAAATGTGTTACATTCCATACAATAAAAGAAATACTCGAAGTAAATTTAATTTATGCAAAACAGCGAACGGAAATATGCCTTGAATTGGACGTTCAGTTATATTCAAAAACCTATCATTCCATCAAAAATTATTCGAAGCATATATACAGGGTGTCCCAAAACGGCTTTTATTCCTTAAATATTCATCTTAGACATATATAATAAATTACAAAGTTGCGTAAAAAATAGTACAGAATTTTATGAAATCGATAAAAATTTTCAGGGGATTAAATTTGAAGAAGGTGAAAAAGGTGAGTCTCACCTTTTTAAGGTTGTAAATGGTTGTATAGCATATGTAGATGATAATTATAAGTAATTTGAGGGTTTTAGCTAGTTTCTGGGTGAATTTGTTGATTTTTTATGATTTTTGTTCTATGAATCCCTGTAAAGTGATTTTTGCTGTAAAAATACAGGTTTCACGTTGAATGACTGTGTATTTGGATGTAGGTTGGGGGTGAAAGTGAATGTTTTATTATGGATTCCGGTTGCTATGGGTTACGTTTAACGTGTGGTGAAGTGAGTGTTGGTGTCTCGGGGAGGGAGGGGGGGAGAGGAGTATATGTTATTCGGGGTTTTTAGGTTTGCGCGTTGCTGTATTGTTTAAGGATTGGAGGTTTTAAGGGGTCTCGCAAAGGGATTTTCTTTCATTATTTTATTAAAATCTATTATTTTTTAAAGATGTGAATTTATTTAATATATCGATTACGATTATTAAAAAGGATATAATCGATTGCGATGTTGAACGAATTGTTTATTTTTTTATTGGATTTGTGCATAATTACATTCGTGTGTTGCAAGTTTAACGGTAACCGTGATATAACTATCACGTGACCTTGGCATGCTCTCGGCCTACGGATACACCAAGAACTATTTTTATGAATGGATGTAGGTGGTCTTCAAGCAGCGATTTTATCATTTCTGTTGTGAGTTTCGTGCTGTTAAGACGTGTTTGAAGTTGTTCTGCGAATATGTTTGCCTTAGAAAGTAATATCGGAGGTACTATCCCTACCGTTACTGATGTTCCTATGCTTAATGCACCCTCTTTGAACAGGATTGGACATGTAAGTACTTGTTTTAATGTGATTTTATTCTCTCATTTTATTAAACTTTGTATTTTTATGATGCGTAACAACTTTTTAATGAGTGTTTTTATGAATTTAATGAAATGTCTTGGGGATCTTGCATGAAATGTCTTGTATCTGGATATATTCTTTAATTCAGGAATTTTATTATTTCTAATGGGGATAGTATAATGGATTAGCGATTTCTTTATATACATCTTGCGAAATGTATTACATTATTACCGAGAATAGCATGTTTATACTAAAGTCTTGCATTTTATTTTTTACAGGTGTGTCCGACTTGTACGAAGAGCTTCATGGTAAAACGAAGCTTAGTGCGCCATATGAGGATTCATGCTGGAAAGAAGGATTACATATGTGAATTGTGTAAGGCGGCTTTTGTAAGAAAAGATGATCTGATACGTCATGAGAAGATTCATGAGCGGCCAATTCATGGTGATAAGCCTATGCGAGGCACTAAAAGAAAAAGATTAGATGCTCCGTGTATGAATAAAAAGAAGAAGAAAGCGACTAAGAAACCCTGCAAACAGGCTTTAAACGGTACTGTGACTGTTTATAAAATTGCTGGTCATGCTGAAAAAGATTTACTTACCTTTTTGGATTCTCATAGAACTGAGATAAAACAAGTAGTGCTAAAGGAAATTGCTTTGAAACGTAGTATTATATGGTACATAAATGTATGTTGCCGTTTTACTCGTTTCCGATCTGGAGGAGAACAGGAATACTGTATAAACTATTTCAGAAGTTCTTGTATGAAAAACATTACAGAAGAAGATTTGGATTCTAATATGGATACTGCCTTTGCAAAAGTGTTAACATCGTTCGAAACCTATGAAGGCCGTGGTAGCGGTTGGGTCTTAGAGAGAATCGAGGAACTCATGATTGCTGTTGGGTCATATGATCCTCTGGCTGCTTCAAGCTATATCCCGCTACCTAAAGAACTATTAGCCAAGAAAGCTATTATTAATGTGGAAAATAGTGATCAGAAATGTTTTATGTGGTCCATCTTAGCAGAACTTTATCCAGTTTATAAGAATGCATCTCGTGTCGGCAAATATACCGAGCATGAATGCAAGTTGAATCTGGATGGAATCGAGTTTCCCACTCCTTTACACCAAGTTAAATTATTTGAGCGAAATAATAATAATGTGAGCCTGAATGTCTTTGGATATGAAGATAAGAAGGTGTTTCCGCTCTATATATCATCTAATAGACGAGAACAACACTGTAATTTACTGCTTATTAGTAATGATGAACAGTCTCATTACTGTTGTATTAGAAGTATGAGCAGACTTTTATACAGTATAAGAAAACATAAAGAGAAGCAATATTTTTGTGACTACTGTTTACAGCGATTTTCATCTGAAGCTCGTTTAAAGAAGCATATTGAATTATGTAGCCAATATGGCCTACAGAGAGTGGAGTTTCCCAGTGACAATGACAAGATTTTGAAATTTCAAAGTATTTACATGCAAATGCGTGTACCATTTGTGGTATACGCAGACTTTGAGTCTTTTCTAATGAAAGTGGATATATGTGAGAATACCCCTTCTGTTTCACATGAGAGTATCTTATCTCATCATGTTCCTTGTGGTTTTGCCTATATTATTATTGGACCTGATGGAAAAACCTTTAAAGGACCTGTTATCTATAGGGGTGAAGATGTGATTCATCATTTTTTGAAAGCCCTTATTCAAGAAGAAGAGATTCAGAGAATACTGAGAGAAAATATGAAAATGAATTTTACTGCTGAAGATCGTGAAAACTTTGAAAATGCTACTCTCTGCCATATTTGTAACAAGGCTTTAGGAGAAAAGCGTGTGAGAGACCATTGCCACTTAACTTCCAAGTACAGAGGTGCAGCCCATCCTAATTGTAATCTGAATTACAAGATAAGACGACGCATACCCGTTGTGTTTCATAATTTAAAGGGGTATGATGGACATTTAATTATGCAGGGGATCGGTGAATTTAAAGGGAAGAGGATTGAATGCATCAGTAGCAATATGCAGCAATATATTACATTCAGCCTAGGAAGTTTACAGTTTATAGATTCTCTTCAATTCTTACCTGCCTCTATTGAGAAACTAAGTTCTAGTTTGGAATCCAATCAGTTTCGTATCACCCAAGAACATTTTACAAGTGATCAAGTGGATTTAGTGACTAGAAAGGGTGTTTACCCCTATTCTTATATGGATTGTGCTACCAAGTTTGAAGAAACGAGCTTACCCACTAAAGAGGCCTTCTTTGATGATTTAAATCGAGAGGAGGTCTCTGATGATGCCTATGCCTATGCTCAACATGTTTGGACATCTTTAAAGATAAAGAATA
Source organism: Amaurobius ferox (assembly GCA_951213105.1). Classification (NCBI taxonomy): domain Eukaryota; kingdom Metazoa; phylum Arthropoda; class Arachnida; order Araneae; family Amaurobiidae; genus Amaurobius; species Amaurobius ferox. The sequence continues at coordinate 165,555,840 of OX578134.1, read as the reverse complement.
TGGGGGAGTATCATGACTTGTACATAAAAACTGATATTCTTCTATTAGCGGACATTTTTGAGAATTTCCGTGATTTGACATTGAATTATTATGGAATAGATGCTGCCCACTGTTTAACATTGCCATCTCTTGCCTGGAATGCAGCCTTGAAGACTAGTGGAGTATCATTAGAACTGATTACAGATCCTGATATGTACTTATTTTTAGAAGAAGGTATAAGAGGCGGTATTAGTGTTATTAGTAAACGCCTTAGTCAGGCTAATAACAAGTATTTGGAACATTTTGATTCTACGAAACCTAGCAAATATATAATGTACCTGGATGCTAATAATTTGTATGGGTGGGCTCTAAGCCAAGCACTCCCTGTATCGGATTTTAGATGGCTTGATTCTCAAGACATTCAGAACTTTGATCCACTTGCTGAAGATGACTCACCTGTGGGATATATTATCGAAGCAGATATAGACTATCCCCATGATTTGCATGATAAGCATAATGATTATCCTCTAGCACCCGAAAGAGTTCATATCACCCCATCTCTGATTTCGGAGTATAGCCGGAATTTATCTGAAGAAATGAATTTGAAAATATGCAAGGACCAGATCAAATTAACACCTAATTTGAATCATAAGGTTAAATATGTTCTGCATTATAGAAATTTAAAGCAGTATATGAAGCTAGGGATGAAACTTGTGAAAATCCATCGAGTATTAACTTTTAAGCAAGAGCCCTGGTTGAAGCCCTATGTACAATTTAACACTGAGAAGAGAATGAAAGCAAAAAATTCCTTTGAAAAAGATCTGTTCAAACTTATGAATAATGCAGTGTTTGGAAAAACTATGGAAAATTTGAGAAAAAGAATGGATGTTAAACTAGTACAGACTGAGAAGAGACTGAAAACATTACTTGCATCACCAGCCTTACACTCCTTCAAAATATTTAATGAAGATCTGGTAGCAGTTCATATGCATAAGACTCATTTAAAACTGAATAGACCCATCTATGCAGGTTTTTCAGTACTGGACTTGAGTAAAACACTTATGTATGAGTTTCATTATGATTTTATTAAGAAGATGTATGGAAGCCGAGCCGAATTGCTTTTCACAGACACCGATTCCCTGTGCTATGAAATTGAAACAGAGGATATTTACAAAGATTTTGAAAGTTATGAAGACTATTTTGACTTTTCGGATTATCCTCCAACACATCCACTCCATTCCAATAAGAATAAAAAAAGGATTGGAAAAATGAAAGACGAGTTGAATGGAACTCCTGCCGTGGAATTTGTAGGCCTAAGATCGAAAATGTATAGCCTAAAAACACCCTTCACGGATAAAAAGACTGCTAAAGGTGTTAATAAGAATGTTGTAAAAAAATACATCCATCATGAAGATTATTATAATTGCCTAACAAGGCGAAGATATAGTAGAGTGGAACAATTTAAAATTGCAAGTAAAGACCATCAGATGTATACTGTGAAGCAAATTAAAATGGGCTTATCCCCCTATGCTATGATGATAAGCGACATATCTTAAAGGATGGTATCAAGAGCCTAGCATACGGTCATTATCAAATTTAAATGACCAGACCATGCTAGATTGAATTGTGGCGGTGTATCCTATACACCGGGTGGAGGTGGGACCACAATTTAAAAAAAATATATATATTTCTAATAACACCTAATGTATGAAAGAGACCTTATCCCATTTAGATTGTTGAAAACAGGTATCTGCTATTATTTAAAATATTTATGTTTAAAATTTTGAAATCGAAGGCCGAAATGGTTGAGGAAACACACCCCTTAAACCCCCGAGATTCTCGAGATTCCCATACACCCAATTCATGCGATTCTGCTACTTTGAAAACTCGCTTTTTTATCACATTTTGGTAAAAAACACACATTTTTGTTGTTTTTTTACGTTTTTGCAACATTTTGTGCGAAATGTTAATTTTGCCCATTACCACATTTTTAGTGACATTTTTGTAAAAACGCACATTTTTTTGTAAAAAAATTACAAAAGTGTGAAAACCCATGTTAATTCCCATAGAGAAATTGGCATTTTGAAAAAAAATCGCAAAATGTTAATTTTGCCCATTACCACATTTTTTGTTACTTTTTTACGTTTTTGAGACATTTTGTGCAAAAAGTTAATTTTTCCCATTACCACATTTTTTGGAAAAAAATGACAAAAGTGTGAAAACCCATGTTAATTCCCATAGAGAAATTAACATTTTCAAAAAAAAGGTGCAAAATGTTAATTTTGCCCATTACCACATTTTTTGTTACTTTTTTACGGTTTTGGAACATTTTAACAAAATGTTAATTTTTCCCATTACCACATTTTTTAAAAAAAAATATTACAAAAGTAGAAAACTTACATTTGCAAAAAAATATAGGAAAAAAAAAAAACTTTACGAAATTTTTAAAACATTTAACACTTAGAAAAAGAAAAAAAAATCATCTGATCCATCCTAACATTTGACTGACATCCTCTCTTCATGGAACGTCACGTGCTGGTGGAAGCTCCACCCCTGCTCATGAGGTGCGCCTATGCTTTAACATGGGAGAACTAGCACCGCAATTTCCCCATGTTAAAGTATAGCACCGCGTGAGCCAGTACCCCCTACTATTCCCTACTCACACTAAAATGTAAATGTTTACAGCAGGAGTGCAAATGACACAACGCAGAAATAAATGCATCATAGGCAAATAATATCTGCCTCTTATCTTTAGAGTTATTTACAATTTTTCAAAAATATGCTTCCAGAACAATACCTTAAAATTTTACGTGATTAATTACAGAATAAAATTTGGAAATGGCACAATCAAAATGAAGATTAAAACAGCTTAGAAATGTATGCATATGCAAATATTTGCCTCTGATCGGTGCGTCACACAATCGCAACTCCGGCCACACAGAAAGCTACCATTAGCCTATGGGTTGGTCGTGTGGTCTGGGTTTTCTACACAATCGCAACTGACGCATCATCACATGAGAAAGTTGTTTTTGCTCTGCCATTGATCAATCGCCTCGCTTAAGCAAACGTAGCGCGAGCAGCCCGGCAGCCTGAGCGACCCTTAAGTATTTCACATTTCTACTACATTTTGAGAGTGTACCGACAGTATGTCGCAATACAGCAACGAAGAACTTTTTGAAATGCTTATGCTGTACAGTTTATGCAATCGCAATACTAACGAAACCACACGGGAATATCAACGTACTTTTCCCAATTTTCGACATCCTGGGCGATTTATTTCCCGATTGTTGCAACGAGTGCGTGAAAGAGGAAGCTTACATCATGTAGGTGGACTAGGTAGGCCCAGACTTCACTCAACTGATGTAGAAATTGATATTTTGGCTTACTTTTGCAGTCATCCACATAGTTGTGTTCGTACCGCAGCTTCAAAAATGAACGTACCACGTGCAACAGTGTGGAGAATACTGAGACGAAATAAATGGCATCCGTTCAACATTCATGCTATACAAGGTCAGGATCCAACAGATTATCAACGTCATCTAGATTTTTGTAATTGGGCTCTAAATCAGAAAGATGCAAATCCCTCTTTCCTGAAAAACGTCCTTCGGACTGACGAATGATGGTTTTAAACAAGATGGATGCATAAATCCTCAAAATGAGCACTTTTGGTCTGACACAAATCCATTCGTGGTACGTGATATTCATCGTCACAAGCAATTTTCTGTGAATGTATGGTGTAGTATTTTCAGAAACCGTTTACTTGGATCCATACTGTATGATGGTACGTTGAAGGGTAACAGATATTAATGAGGTTCTGAATGCGGTTATTCCTGATTTTATGGATGAACTGAACCCTAACAGTACTTCCACATGTATGGTTTCAACAGGACGAATCTCCAGCTCACCCCCTTACAGTGAAACACTGATTAGATAACGAGCTTCCAGACAAGTGGATTGGCTTGCATGGGCCAGTCGAATTTCTCCTTAGATTGCCTGATTTAACGCCTATAATTTTATATGTGGGGTCGTTTACGCACAACTGCTTATCTGTCTATTCCTTTAAATAAAGCAGAGTTGCAAAAACGTATCCAAATTGGTTGTCGCGACATCACCGAACAAGAACTTGATCGAGTGCACAGAAGTGTTATCAGGCGAATACAACTCTGTATTGGCATGGATGGGGAAACATTTTGAACAAGCTCTGTAATCTTTGTGTAAAGTTATTATTTCTACACAGTGTAGATACTTTTGTACGAATAAATAGCAAAATTATTTATGTAATCATTGTTTTTTTCGTAATTTGTGTATGACCCCTGAAACGCGATCTACCGACATGATTTTTCCTCTCTGAGAACCCATGTCGATGCATCGAAAATTGGTTTAAGTCAGCATTTTTGTCTTTCATATCTCTGGGACTTTTTATCATAAAATGCTGAAATTTTGTGCATCATCTTATTAGTGTATGGGGCACATTTTACTCATTGGACATGTTTTTGTACGGGGGCTGTATAAAAATTTAAATTTTATATTTCTTAAAATTTAATTCCCTTGAAAATTTTAATCGATTTCATAAAATTCTGTACCTTTTTTTACGCACAGCTTTGTAATTTATTATATGTCTAAGATCAATATTTAAGGAATAAATGCCGAGGTCAATGTTTTTGGGACACCCTATATATATATTATATATATATATATATATATATATATATATATATATATATATATATATATATATATATATATATATATATATATATATATTCATTCTCAATTTGGATTATTGAACTGAAATGTAAAATATGCAATTCCGGACAGGAAAACTGTTAAGAGAAACCAAATAAAATTCATTTAAAATTGAACCTTGTGAGAAACAATCACAAAATATATACTTCATGGTAAATTTAACATCTAAAAGTTAGCGACCTTATCTTTTAACAATACTACAATTTCGTTCATTGAGACGGTTGAAATATGAACATAAATCGATCCTGATCTCTTAAAACTTTCAGAAACCATAAATTTATTCAAATTGCGCATCTGTAAAGCAACGATGGTCTGTACAGAAGTAGTTTTAGGGAAGCAATCAAATAAAAGTCCACAATCGAACTCTACGAATTCAACGATGTATCTTTTCAAACATGTATTTCCTACAAAATTATGCTTCTATTATTGGACTGGTATTACAGCTCCTCAGCACAGTAGGGACGTTAATACAGTAGCAAGAAAACTTGAACGCCTTTTATCAATAGATTTTATGACTATCTTAATTTTTTATTAATTTTGTGTCAATGTGTTTTAACAGTCTGCGATTCAATTCCCTTAAAGTGTACAAAACAATCCTCCTCCTCCTTGGATATTTTGCCTGCTCAGAAACTCATAATAAACTAATAATTAAAATGTTAATTATACAGAGAGAAAGAGAATTTGAAATCGTCCAATAAATCACAATAAAATACAAAGAAACAGTTTCATCACACCATGATCGACATTAATAGAATATAAGAAACAGCTGCACAGCGTACGTATACGCTAATAGAAGAAACATAAAGCGATTTACACTATACACATTAATAGAATACAAAACAAGAAAGATCAATCATGCTTAAAGCATTGATTATGAAACACTTTCCAACTTCAATGCAATTTTATTTAAACATGTCTAAAATGCAATACATTCCTCGGTAATATTTTAAAACTTATCACAATACTACATTAATTTATTATATTTGAAACCTTAAACCTTCATCGAAAAAAATTAACTTCATTCAAATGACGTCATTAAAGTATAAATTGCCTGGTTTAAACATCTCTTAAATGTTATACATTCTTCGGTAATAATTTTAGAATTATCATAATACTACGATAATTTATTATATTTGAAAACTTCATCGAAAACAACTGAAATCCATTCAAATGACGTCATAAAAAAATAACACGCCTGGCTCTCTCTATAAAAGCAACATTTCATTCATAAATAATTCCCCCATTCATGTCATTCATCACAATACTATAACAATTTATTTTATTTAAAAATTAAGACCATGGAGCTCCAAGTAAGTAAACTCAATGCGTAAAACTTCATCGAAAAATATCGTCCTTCTCTTTCTAAAATCAATGAATTCATATCAGCTAAGCAGACTCCATGGACTAAATGATTTTGTGTTAAAGAATTACAGCGATTCTAATACAACTCATTCTACATATTTTGCTGTTTACATTTTACATAGGTGAAAAATAGGCTTAATAGTAGAAATAATCAAATTTGGAAGAGCATTTAAACTGAAATATATTGTCATTGCGTTGTTTCAGTATGTAGATGCACAGAATTTAGGCAAAAATAAAGTAATTTTAGGACGGACACTACACTCAATATGAATTAAAAAGAACTTTAAAAATCACGATTTTGACACAAGATGGATGCCATATATCATTTTGAAGTGGGTCATGTGATCGTTTCATATCATGGACACGTGATCGCTTAATATAAGAGGTGTTATTATTATTTTAATTTTTATTTAAAAAACAACCGAATATATTTCGCTGAATTTTTTTATATATTTTATGGAACAATTTGAATATTGCCTAAAATTTTCGAAGCAATTTGTGAATTTTAAATCCGCTTAAAAAATGCTTGAAAAATTAGGTCCCATAGGGCTCAATGTATTCCATTTTTTCATCCCGGGTTCAATCAAAAACTAATTGGGTGATATTATTCATTTATATTCCCATAGGTCCTATAGACCGTCTGAACAACATACTAAAATTTCATTTTGATTAAGTCATTTTTACGGCAGTTATCGTGCTAACGGACAGACAGACAGACAGAATGAACAAAGTCATAAACACTTTTCAACTTTGTTGTAAAGTGTTTAAACAGCTTCACATCATAGATACACGATAAATCTCTTTTTCCCCCAACAAATTCCCTACGTTCATAGGTCAAGTTCCTTACAAATTCCTTTCAACTCCAGGCGTTACGAATTTCTCAAACAAGTTTGTATTATACAAATTACGCCACACAGATATTTTAAATGCCGTGTGCAATTCGTTTTAAACTCATATAGAGAGCATATAAACTTACGAATACAAATCTGGTACTGTGAACTCTCAATTAGAATACAAAACATATTTCTAACTTATGAAGCTTTCGCAATCAAATGCTCAATTTTATGTACAGAATTAAATGGCCGAACGAAGAATATATTTGCACGTATAAAACACTATTTTTAAACTCATCAACGATTGCAGCTGAATTGCTTCAAATTAATTTGGAAAAGACTATATTTTCATACAAATAATAAGATAAGATATTACGTTAAACACGGTAGGGTAAAAAAAAAATCAAAGAACATTACCACATAAAATTCCGGTCATGGTCACTTCGAGATGTATTCGGCGTTGAATTCACGATTGATGACGGGATATCGCCATTTGGCTCCCTATATTTCTGTGTTTCATTCGACTGTAACTGTTCAGTGATAAAATACATTTTAAGTATATTTTATGCTCATAGAAAACTAATTATCATACACAATTTCGTGAATCTATAAAATTTTAATATTGGAGCATGTTGCAAGCAACAAAATGACGAATCGCAGTGCCGCAGACGATAAGTGAAATGCAGACGTCAGATTCAGACTCCATTCTCAATTCTTGGCGATTTCGTGGGTTTAGAAAATCCAGACCACTCGTCTTACCATAGGGTGCGAGTTGCCGGAATTTCATGGGTGTGTTTTTCTAACAAATATATTGAACTTTAAATGGAATGTTTACACTACGGATTTGTATGGGTAACAAGTCCTTGAAAAAAATCTTACAACCAATTCTACACACACATCTAGTACAAATATTAAATCAACGATTTGAAACGAAGACTTTAAATATTTTTCTAATTCTTCACAAATTCACGACAAAAAAATCCTAGAATTGTTTCCTAGCATATTCATTTTTTTTTTTTACACTTGTATGTCACATACAAATATGGGCAGTAGGCTCCATTAGTCATCTGTCTTTTATCAATTGTTTTTGATATCCCAGGTACTTTTCATGACCTGAAACAAATTTGATACTATTTTGGAATGGAATTATGTTTTACTTTGGAACGGTTTACTTACTCATTCATACATAGTATGACGTATAGGGAAAGTATTGAAAAGGGGTCGAAAATTCGAGTTTTCGACAGAAAAGCACGTTTTGAGAATCCCTGAACTGAATCTGAACTATTTTGAGATGACGTCCGTGTGTGTATGTTCGTATCTGTGTATGTATGTTAGTACATGCGTGTCTGTAAACACGCTATTTTAAGAACGAATGATGCGTTTCGAAAATAATTGTGTACGATTATTACAATCGATAAATACTGAAACCATATCAATTTTAAACGCAATCCAATGAATGTTCGGAAGAATTTCCAATTTTCGAATGAATTAAAAAAAAAGACCTTCAATGATGATAAATGAATAATTATTCAATACGTAATTTTTCATTAGGAAACGAATAACAAACTTTAGAACGGTAGCAGAAACCGTTCTCGAGATATTGCATTATTTTCAAATGATTTTTTTTTATCAAAAAGATTTTTTTCTTAAAATTAAAAAATTATATGCATCATAAAATACGTTCACTTTCCATATGTAATATTATGCGATCAATCTGTTCCTGTAACATCCTTCTCGTAGATCTACTTCATTCCATTCACGGATAAAGGTACTTCATGTAATAATCATGGATTTTGAAGCCAAAGAAGCCGCCCAGTTATTTATTCCACGGAATATTAAATAATGCCAATTATATTTTGGAGACGAATTTGCACGTGAATATAAACAAAGCATTTTCTTTGGTCGCACAAGTTGCCAAAAGCTCTCAATTTCAATTTACGGATTGTTACTTCAATACCAAACACATCGCACCATGGATTTAGTATTTCTTACACGACTTTTTATCCTGGGGGGGGGGGGGGGCAAGTATTCTATTTGCCCTATATAAATATATCTAAATGATGTCATATATATATATATATATATATATATATAAACTTAAACTAGGTTTACATGAAATGTCACCGGGGGGGAGGAAGAATAATCATCACATGGGGACTGTGCCCCCCCCCCCCCGGATATATGCCTGAAAGAAACACTGGATAGCGGTATACTGATGAGATTGAATCTCGAAAGAGGTAAGCCATTCTAAGTTTGGGAGACACTTAGTGCAACAAATCTCTAGAAATATCCAGCAAAGTACACCAGCAAATGTAATTTTCTTGATACTCGTATACTGTCCACTCCTTCTTTCTCATACACATACACACATATTAATTTCCAGTGTTTCTTTCAGGACTTTTTGGCCGGGAGAGCGAATGAGATTTTAGAGGGGGGGGGGGCAAGTTTTCTATGTGCCCTATATAAATATATCTAAATACTGTGTCACAAAAATAGAAACTAAGTTAACATAAAATGTCTCCAGTGGTGAATACTCGCCCCCCCCCCCCCCCCCGGAGGTATACCTGAAAGAAACACTTCATGGATCATGTATACTATTATTTCGTTATGAAAAAAAAAAAGAAAGCCATTGTATTATGTAGGGAAAGTCTTGTCATTTGCTACTCTTCACATCAGGTTTTTTGCCCTGGTATAACACATTATTACGGTGTCATTCTAATTTAATAAAGTGGAGCCTCATGGGTCATTCTGGAAATTTATTTCTAAATAAGCACAGAGAATTGCTGTCAGTATGTCAGAGCACTCAATGCAACCCCAAGCAAAATTAAAATTCACAAATTGCTTCGAAAATTTTAGGAAATATTCAAATTATCCCATAAAATATATAAAAAAGATTTCAGCAAAATAGGTTTGGTAGTTTTTTAAATAAAAATTAAAATAATAATTACATCCATATTATATCACCATCGCTGAAAGTATCGCATTTCAGAGATGCGATGCATTCAGCGGATTTCATTTCAGTTGGAAAGTGTTTCATAATCAATGCTTTATGCATGATTGATCTTTCTTGTTCAAATTAACCCTTTGATCTGGAGAAATAACCTTTTACAGTTCAGCCCTTTTAATTTTGCTATTCTTGTGTTTATCATTGCAGGCCACAACATAACACAATTGCATGGTCAAGAGATTTTAACGCCTGAAGAAATAAAATAAAAACTGTATTCAGCTCATAGAGTTAGAGATGAGACCACCTCCATGACCACAAATGAATAGGAAAGTTAATCTTGCGAGGTCATCCTAATTAAAAATTCAGAATATGAATATTTAAACCATGGCGTTAGAAAGACTTGCTTCTTGCTTATTTTCAAATTCACGTTTTAAACAATGCAGTAAATTGGGAACATTTTATACATAGATTGGTTGGACCAGTGGTTACAAAAACTATTTTACTACTGTAGTGATCTACAACTACTACTACATTATGACAAATGTAGTTAATTGCAACTACAACTACTTTTTTTAAAAAGTAGTGACTACAAACTACTTTTAAAATGAAGTCACTACATAACTACTTTTATAAGAAGAATTTTACCACAGCTACAATTTTCACAAAAAGTTGAGGATATGGGTATACTGTAGTCATTTAACATATTTATTCTGAATAATTAAAATTTACTGATCAACTTACCAATCTTTACGCGTTTACCCTCTTCTGAAAACAGTATAATAAAATAAAAGTATAAACTTTAATATCAAAGACAACCAAAATCAGATTTTAAAGTCCTTTAATAAAATCTCCTTTCCTCACAGTACAAAAATTACACGGCCAAAGCGCTTTTGGGCATCACAATGCCCTTCATCAGTGGCGAAGCCACTGATGAAGGGACTTTTAAAACCTATTTTTGGTTGTCTGTGAGTTAAAGTTTAAAATTCAGTCCGGTTCATTCCAGTTCAGCTTCAAAAATGTTTATTTTTCTTGAAATATTTGGCTATAATAAATAGAGCTTCAATGATAACTAATATGGATTCAGCATCAATATTCTGAGGGAGATAGGGTGGTGACTATGAATTTCCACATCTGGTTACTTTTCCTCTTCCAGTTTAAAAAATTTGATTGAAACATCTATTTCGTAGTATTGGTTATTAATAGAGATTAGATAGAGACTGATACGGATTCAAAATCAAATTCTAGAGACGACAGGGAGGACTCACAAAGGATTTCCAGTTCTGGAGATATTACTTCCGATTCAACTTGTAACATCTTTTTTTTTAAGATCAGTTGTAGATGGAGCTTATACAGTGGCTGATATGGATTCAGCATCAAATCCTGGAGGAAGTAGAGGGATTCATTAAAATTTTCCACTTTAGACTAATTTGAATATTCAATTAATCTGAATAAAAATGAAATTCGATAATACATATTCATCTCATGACACAAGGACAGTACCGAATTTCAGAGAAATTTTAACAACCGGTTCAGCGAATCTAGGCATTTTTAACAACTGGTTCGGTCAAACAGGTACGAAATGGCTGAATGGCATCACTAAATGTTTAACCCTTTTTCCTGACAGAACTTTTAAGCTTAAATATTTATTTAATGAATTTTTCTTTCAAACTATGTTCAAGTGGTTCCGACAATTGTGTTTGTGAAACAATTTCAAAATGTTAAATGAATATATTTTTATAGAGATCAACTAACTCTTCAAGATATCCTTTGGTAAGGGTCTCTATTCTCCTAGAAAAGTAAGAAAGTCTGCAAGTTTGAAGTTCATATGAGTTTCCTAGCAACTCAATTAAATATAACACATATGACTTAGAAAGTCCTTCCACCAACGCTTTGGTAGCCAATTGCGTAATACCTGAACTTGTATAAATAATATCTCCCTCATCACAAATACTCTTGAAAAAACTACTAGCTAGAAAAATCCTTTTAAGGTAATGGATATGAGTAAGCCAAACTGTTGATTAATGTTATGGAATCCTGAATAAGGCTGATTTACAAAAGATTGGGTCCAGGACCTAGTTGGCATTAGGGGGCCCAACCAAACATTTTAAAATGTACCAACATCATCAACAGTAAATAAATGTTTAAATTAGATAGAAAAAGATATAACACAGTATTTTAGATGAATATAGTCACAGCAATATACATGTAACTTAAAATCACAGAAAAGTTTTTTTTTTTTCAATAGTTTAATTTTGCTCAATTTTTTTTTACGTATCCTTAGTTTACAAACCAAAATTTTTCAGATCTTTATAGTAAAATTTAGGTCCATGGTCCATTTTTGAGTCCAGTGGTCCATGCATGAACAAAGGCCCTGTTCAAGAAAAAATGTTTTAATCATTTCAGTTATATACTATTTTATTTAACTTTGGCCTTGATGTTAATGGCACTACATGCCCTCATTAACTCTTCTGAATTTTTAATCATTTTGTGGGCATGAGGGCTAATTTGATTGGAACTAGTATTAGACAGCAGATTCTAAATCATAACAAAAGTCCATGTATACTCCTATGGAAACAAGGACCCCCCCCCCTCTCGCACCCCCATGTTCAGAAAGAGAACTCATTATTGTGTTTTATGACAGGAGATGCATGCTTGGAAAACTCGTCATTTGACTCAAGTTCCAGTTTAGTGTTCTGCAGATTATCTTACCACACATAAACTGTAAGCAAAGTGATTAACAAAAATTCTCTATCTTTTAATAACTTCAAATCATTACTATGGCAATTTTTTTTTATTAACACACTAACAGTATACCCGTTCTCCATATTGAATATATCAACTCATAATTCACAATTGTGCAAATTCCTATAGTATTCTAAATGACATTGTTATTCAAAACATTCTAATAAAATATTTAAATTAATATTCCTAAAAAAAAAAGATTAAAAATTTCTGTTCTTGCTATACAAAATTATCTTCATGGGTAGATCTGAAGAATAAAACATACGGATCCTGTTTATAAATAAATTTACAGAAAATATGAAATTGAATCAATATATGCCAAAAGAAAAGTGCTAAAATAGTATTAAAAGATATACCTGTACTACTTACATTTTTGTAGAAGATTATACCCATGTATTAGAAGATATAACTATGTATTAGAAGATATACCCATACTACAGTATATGGATTTGAAAAATATTTCACCAAAATAAAACAGATGACATAAGAATTTAAAAATATCCATAATCCTGTAATCTTTAAAACCAAAGGTTGCAATGAGTATAATCCTATCAAAAATGCAATTTCAATGAAAATTTATTTATATGCATTTCTTTATTATACATATAAATCAGAAAAATATTTACTGCTGCATTAACTCAACTAATTAACTGTCAACTAAAATCACAGAGAATATTGTGAGAATAGAATAAATCTGGTAGTTTAAATGAAAGAAGTTAGGGTAATAACTGATAATTAGCAACTTATCTATAAAACTAATGCTGTTTTTTAAATTTAATTGCAATTTATAAAAGGGTCCCATGCAAGTTTCTTTTTACAGAAGTTCCGTGATAACACAGCTAAAAAGTTAGTACTGAAGTGATTTATTTTTCATAACAGTTTTTGAATTTAAGTTGAAAGAATATAAATATATTCAGAGTTATAACTTCCATCAAGTTGGCACTTTAAGTGAAATTTAATTCCTTCGATGTTTCTTTTATACAACAGAAGAAAAAAATTTTTTTTATTATGAAGCCTCGTGAATCCACAAGGAGGTCATTGCAGCCACGAGGTAGACAACTTTAGCCCATTCATATCATAACGAAGAAAGTAAGTATCTAATGAAGAGTTATTGGAAGTAGATTATGAGATGAAACAAATCCCTCCTTAAATTATGACCATAATGGCAAACCTCTCAGCTTAAGCAATAGAAGTAATCAAGAAGTTCTAAAAAAGGAACAATTCAAATTCATGAACATTGCCAGGGGCGTATGTTTGCTGAGAGCTTCAATTTTTATACACTATTTTTAGACTTTTCTTACATTTTTTTTAAAAGACTAATTAGTGCATTATAGCTAAACTAATGTTTTTTTGTATTTTATATAATTCTGCATTTAATCATCAGTCATTTGTATATCAGTTTAGAGTTGTCTTTATAGCGTTTTGGCTAAGATCTTTGTATAGAATTGTAGTTGAGCACATTGAGATCATGATACTATAATATTCATGGTCCGTACTCCCTTTGTGTCTTAATGTGTATATTTTGTATATTGGTGGCTCTGTAGCATTTCGTATTTGTTTCAGTTTCTAAGAATTTCAGTATTTTGTGATTTCAGGACAACTTAATGGACCTCAGCTTAAAAGAATTTACATAATCATTATTCCTTCTTCCTGTCTGAGCTATTATTAGAGGATGTTTAGGTACTAGATAGAAAAGCTATAGTTGTATAACCAGGTTTGGATCATCTACTAGAATTATTTTGGGCACGGGAATATTTTTTATATCATAAACAAAGGCCCCCAAAATAGTGTTGACCCAGGGAGGGGGGGGGGGGGGCAACATTCTATGTCAGTAGCTAAAGTGAAAAGACTAACGTAATTAATCCATATTTATTTTTGAACTTGTAAAAACAACATAAAAACTGTCGTATATTCGATATTTTCTATTACCAATATTCGGATTTGTGATGTTTTACTGCATCTATTGTTCGGATGCAGACTTTCATGAAAGTTTGCTTGGGGCCTAGAAAATCTCAGGATGCTACTGAACATTGCATAACTGCACAGATCAATAAACTATCAATTTAATAAACAAAAAAAATCTACTTACCAATATCATCAGACTAGTCATTTTGCCTGCACTTCGCACATTCTCGATGTCTACTGGTTATTAAATGTGATACCTACACATTTAATCAAAATTGTATAACCAGTTTTAATTATTGGCAGCATAAGGATATCAAATTGTGTATTTATTGCTTTTGAGGGGCAAAAAGGTGTACGTTTTTATTTTTTAATTCCTTTGTATTATCACCCCTAATTCGAATTTTTGAAATCTTTGATTTTTTCGTTGATCTGGAAGTGGGGAGGATCAAATAAAACCAAACTCAAGATACTAGCTCAAGTGGAAGTGGTCAATTATTTTAAAAAGTGGTTTTGAATTGTTTAATTATTCCTTTGCATTGTCAGCCACATTTCAAATTTCTGAAATATTAGATTTTTGCGTTGACCTGGAACCCGAGGGAGATCGAATGATACTGAAATAAAGATTCTGACTAAAGTGAAAGAGCTCGATAATTAAGCAAAGTGGTTTTGAGTTTTTTTATTATTCTTTTGCACTGTCACCCCAATTCAAATTTTTGAAATTTTCGATTTTTTCCTTAGCCTTAAAGCTGAAATGAATCGAATAATACCAAAACCAAGATTCTAGCTATAGTGGAAGTGCTCAATAATTTTAATACATAATCCACTCAGTCAGTCAGTTGAGTGCATATTATATAAATTTAATTAATATATTGCAGTCTACAAAATATATGCTTAAAAGATTCAAATTGAGAACATTCTCAACACAGACACACATTTCTAAGAAAATGTTTTTCTGTCAATTTGCTGCATAGAGCTGACATGTTTTGAATGATTACTTTTATCTCATATGGAAAATATTTTAATGTCGAAGTCAAACTAGAAATTTTAAACAGGTCATATTGAGAGTTGTATTTTCTCTGTCTGTCTACTTTTATTCCCTCTTATTTTGAAAAACATATACTGTTCTTAAACTAAAGTTGGTTCTAAAGATAAATTGTTGTGTTAAACTACAAATACTACTCTCAGACGTTTTAAAAAATAAATAATTGTGCCTGTGTGTATTTTGAAAATTTAAATTTATCTGGCTTACATTGTACATAAAAATCTGAAAGAACAAAAGACAAAAGATGCACCTCAAACTCCTTTAATTGTAGTAAATTATGTCCAATTACTTGGTTAGTGTAATAAATTTTTAATATCACTAAATTTACATAAATTTAATTCTGCTGAAAATTAATATTTTACTAATATTAAGTATTTATAAAATTATCCTCATGTTTGCTAATTGCGAGTATTGTATAGTGCAGACATGTGTTCAGGATTAAATAAAATTGCTTTGAAAACACAATGAGTAAGTTAATGTTACTTTGCTTATTAGTAATTAAAATGCCATTAAAGTTCTTTGTGAAAAATTAAGTAACTGGACGCTATAGTTAGAAGTTATCACTAAATTTTTTCAATAAGTTACTTAATACTGCCAATAAGTAAGAAAATTTTGTGCAAAGAATAAAGAAAAATTTAAACAATGTAATTATGTACAATTAAGCATGTAATTAAGAACAAATTAGTAAAACAATGCAGCACACAGCTGTTTCAAGGACACATTAGGGCTGAAGAAAGGGATTCAACATATCCTTGAAACGAGCTGTATACTACATTGTTTTACCAATTTGTACATAATTAGGCTAATTATTTATATGTGAGTAATTATGTGAGGAAAGTGAGTTTTCCCTCACTTAATGCTGCATTGAATGGAATATTATATCATATTATATTACGAGGCTTTATCAAATTTATAAAATAATTGTATCAAAACTTAATGAAATTCTTAAACTTTAGTCTGAAAATTTTTAGCATTCTTCTCCTTAAATAGAATTGTATTTTAAGACTTAGAATGAAGATAAACATTGCTGTCTAACGAGAAAGAAATGAAAAACCTCTTTTTACAGTTTTGATGTTACTCTACTCATTTTACTGGAGGCCTAATATTTTTTATTAAGGAACAGAAAAGTTTTTAACATTTTATCTGAGATATTTTGAACAGATATCATAAGCCAACAGAAAAATACAGAATAATTTTAAATCAATACATTTATGGTCACTGAAAAAGTAATTTAAAACAATAAAATGAGTACAATAAAGGTAAAAGAAGTGGAAAAAGAGTTAATTTGAATTAAAAATACATGTCAAATGTTTGGGAAGAGTAAAGACTACTGAAAAGTAACATGTACTTTTTACTTCTTTGAGTAAAGTTACAACTGCAGTTACTGCTTTTGTAACATTTGTAAATTAAAGTATTTGAGTTGTTATTTACAAAAATGTTCGTAGTCAGGAGCTCTTGTAAAAAACTAAGAAACTAAAGAAAGCTAAAAATCTAAAGATCTATTGACAATTCAAATTTTTAAAACTATTACAATAAATTCTCTTGAGAATAAATAAAAGTATAAATTTGCACTTGAGTTTAAATAAAGAATATTTTTGTCAAAAATTCGCAGACCAGCATAATTTAACTTTTGTGATATGGGGGTATAAATGGGTATTAGAATTCCCTATGATGAGAAAAGAAAGTTATATGCTGCCACACATTATTTATCTTTATCATACTATAATTACAAATGATGTGCTGAGCTCCAAAAATCCTAACCCCAGTTTTCCAAAACAAGTAGATTCTTGTCAGAGGCTCTATTAAAAGCTATGCTACTGTAATAGCTATTCTAAGTCCTTCTTCTAATAGATGATTTTCATCTACATCACAATCATCAAATGTATTGTAGGAATCATTCAATTAATATAATGACAGAAAGCATGATGCCACAAGTTACCTTTGCAGGTAAATCCCTGTTCATTACTGTAGTGGCTGTATTAAGCATTGTGTCCCACGGAAACAATCTATTGTCATTTCTTTTATGTAAGGGAAAGTAATTAGAGAGAAAATACATCACAAATTGAGCCTGGTTTGAATGCCACCCATCATACCCAGATTCCTGAAGCTTACAATTTACTGCCTACTAGCAGTATACCCATTCTTCTTACGGAATATGAATGATAAAGAAATTTAAAATTTGCAATCATATACAAATTCCTATAGTATTCAGAATGACATTATTATTCAAAACATTCTATTAAAATACTTAAATTAATGCTTCTAAAAAGGAGTTTAAGAATCTCTGTTCTTGCTATACAACATTATCTTCAAAGACAATTTAAAGAATAAAATATCCTGGCCCTGTTTGTAAACAAATTTACAAAATATCATGAAATTATCATCCAATTGTCTGCCATATAAACACATAAGCATTGCTAAGTGACATAATTTTCTTCAAATAAATTGGCAAAAAATATATCGTCTGCATAATGCTATCTCAATGGAAAGTTTAAATGTGGTCTTTTATTAATATCTTCGTAACTCCTGGTCTTAAAAACTCAAAACATGAACTACATTTTAAGTGGGGCTATGTTACGGCTACCCACAAAATTTCATTAAATTCAGTGCAGATGTTCTCCCGTGATGATGAGACAAACACACACACATATAGACAGACAGACAGATTTTCAATTTTATTTATATAAATAAATATTGATATTTACTAGTTATACCCTGATGGGAAAAAGAGTTGGGAAGCACTGCACTACATTATGACCTTGTAATAACTGCTTTGTAAAAGACACATTGATATCATGAATGTGAGAATCCTGCAAAATTAATGTGTATCATATACTGAATCTCAAGTAAATGGTATTGCAATTAACGTATCCTCTAGAATCATGGGTGCATACGCAGCATACAAGAATAAGTCCAAGTTTCTGGACAACTTACGTTTATTCACAAGCACAGAGTAAACAGGAACAATATACAATCAAACAGCACTTAAATGTTTCAATACTTTCACAAAGTAAACGATAATATTCTCAAAATACTGGTGAAAATAATTTCACAAAGCAACAGCTACTATTCTCAAAACATTGACAAAAATCACAGTCCAATATAGCTTGTGTCACATCCATTTGTCAACTCCCAACAGAGGGGAGAGTCCTTTTTATAGTCTCTCCATAGAAACTTCTGGAAATCTCTATATTTCAAAGAATAATCGTTCTATCGAGAAGTTTCTGGAACATTCCAAAAGTCGCCAAATTGGCAATAAATCTGTTGGGAAATAATTTTCCTTCAACTAACTGTGACTTAACCTGAAGGTGAAGTGGTAACTGTGGACCGTAACTGGAGAAAGTGTGAGTATAAATGAGTGTGAAATGAATGGTTACGGGGCGACTGGGATTGACTGAGACACAGACAGAGAAAGAGAGTAAAGCATTATGGTAGTGGATATATGCTATGTATTGCCGCAGGATGTGAATTCTAATTTATTATGTAACCTAAGATAGGTATTTAAGTTTGTTAATAAATTGTTATGTTATCGAAGATGTCTCTGCATATCACTCAAGAAACGCTACAAAGGGTTATGGGACCAGTCTCTACACTCAATTAAAAGTGTGTAGTAAGCCCTACTGTGCAAAAATGGCGGAGCAAGCAATTCCAAGATTTGACGGAAAAAATTTCAATAGTTGGAAGTACCGTATTAAAAGTATACTTGAGGGAAAAGGATTAGGCTTGTATCTAACTGATAATCCGCCAGAAAAGGAAGCAGAACTAACTGAGTGGAAGAAATGCGATTCTCAAGCAAGAGGAATTATTACATGCGCTTTAAGTGATATGCAAGTTTGCTTGATTCTTACTTGTAATACTGCCAAGGAAATTTGGACTTCCCTAAGCAGCAGATATGAAGGTGATTTGAAAAGAAGAAGAATAGAAGCGAGAACCAATGCGTCACGATTACAGATGGAAATGAACAAAAACTGGAACGACTATCTGTTAAGAGCCGAGAAATTGCTGGAAAGTGCACGTATACTGGGTGCAAATATAGATGATGAAGAATTTATAAGCACTTTGATGAAGGGACTCCCGTCAAAGTATGATTTAATCGCAATGCAATTTGACAACTTTCAGGAAGCTACCATTTCTGATGTTCGTCGAATTTTCAAGTTGCATGAGGAAAGATCTAACGAAGCTGAAAAAGCAAACTCGTCTGTTTTTAAAGTGCAGAATAGCAGAAGATATAGAAGTCCAAAATCATACAATGATCCAAAGCGATTTGAACAAATGTATAGCAGAAAAATTTTATGCTATATCTGTAATAAAACTGGTTATAAAGCCATGAATTGTTGGCATAATCCAGCTAATCAACGAAAATCAAGTTTCTTGAAGGATAGTTTTAAACAAGCATACCTGCGAGGATATTCAGAATAAAAAATTATGTGCGACAGAAATGGATCAAAAAGAACTTTAAAAGCTACCGAAGGTGTATTACAAGCCAGATGGATCTTAGACAGTGGAGCGACTAGTCATATGACTGAAAATCTTGACTGCTTAAATGAAGTACAGGAAGATAAAAGAAATATTTTGTTAGCTGATGATAGCAGGATATCTTCTCAGGCAAAAGGATCCGTAACATTGCGAGAAGCAAGTGGAAAATTTAATTCAGAATTAGTGCTAAAGGATGTACTTTATGTACCTAAACTAAAAAGTAATCTGATATCTGTTCGAAAATTGACAGATGATAATATGAATGTTTTATTTGATGAATCTGGAGGGCATATTTTAGATAGGAAAGGCAATACAATATTAAGTACAAAACAATCGGAATTTTACGTTGCTGATTTGAAAGCGATCAAGGATAAGAATTTTATTTACAAAGCGGGTAAAAACACTTCTTGGGAAATGTGGCATAAGAGATTAGGCCATATTAATGAAAGATATATGAAACTTATGTTAAAAAATTCAATGGTATACAACTTAGAGTGTAAGCAAGACTCAAAATCCAGTGATTGTATTAGTTGTACTCAAGCGAAATATGCTAGAAAACCATTTAAGGAAGTTATCTGTGAGCAATCAAAAATGCCGTTGGAACTTCTTCATATGGACTTAATTGGTCCAATACAAGAAGCGTCTTTAGGAGGAGCTAAATATATTTTAACAGTAGTGGATGATTTCTCAAGGAAAATATTTGCAAAATTTCTAAAGTCAAAAGCGGATGTTTTCGAAACATTCAAGTATTTGATATTTAAACTTGAAAACAGTACTAGAAAAAATGTTCAGAAAATCAGGAGTGATAACGGAACGGAATTTTTAAATACAGAAATAGACCATCTTTGTAAAAGTAAAGGTATTGATCATCAGAAAACAACATACTTCTCACCAAGCCAAAATGGTCGATGTAAAAGAGCAAACAGAACTTTAATTGAAGGTACGCGAGGTTTATTAATAAAAGATAATTTACCTATCAAATTTTGAGCAGAGGCCTTGAATACATTTATATAAAAAACAGAACTCCTTCAAAATCACGAAATAAGAACACACCAGAGGAACTTTTTACTAGAAGAAAACCAAGTGTTTCATACTTTCGAGTATTTGGATGTCAGGCTCATTATTGGAAACCAAAGCACAAAAGAAGCAAGTTTGATAAAATTACAGATGTTGGAATATTCGCAGGCTATTCTGAATCAAGAAAAGCATATAGAATCTGGAATCCTATAAATCAACACATAGTGGAATCTCGAGATGTTAGATTTCTTGAAGAAACTAAAATGAATGAACTGTTAGAACAAAATCGAATATATTCAGATTCATCGGCAAAAATCTTAGATTTTGGTAAAAATTTGTTTGAAGAAGACAAATTTGATGCAGATGAAGAAGAATCGACTAGTGTTGAAACCGATCAACCGAAAAATGATCAAGATCCTGATGATGGTTGTACAACTCGCAGTTTAAGACCTCGAACTAAAATTATAAATTACAACGAATCATTTGAAAGTGATGATGAAGCCATAGATCCAGATTATTATCCAGATCAAACCATACTAAAGGCGAAAGATCGACTAAATATACCGTCAAGTTATGAGGAAGCTGTATGTTCTGATCAAAGGGAAAATTGGATAGAAGCAATGGATAAAGGAATGGAATCGCTAAAATTTCATAATGTTTGGACTTATGAAAAGATTCCAGAAGGAATCAAACCAATAAACTGTAAATGGGTATACAGCATTAAAAACACCCCAGAAGCATCTAACATGATATATAAAGCCCGATTAGTAGCAATCGGCTCTGTTCTCAGAGGTTTGGAGTAGATTATACTGAAACTTTTTTACCAGTTATTAAAACTGATAGCTTAAGAACACTTTTAGCATTTGCATTAATGAAAAATTGGAAAATTAATTTTTATGATGTTGAAACTGCTTATTTGTATGGAAAGTTAACTGAGACTATTTACATGGAAGACACAAAGGATATGAACATAGAAAGAATAAAAATATGGCGTGTAAATTAAACCAAGCTATTTAGGGGTTAAAACAGTCTGGTAAAGTGTGGTATGAGACTTTATCTGATTACTTACTAAAGTGTGAATTCAAAATATTTAAATCTGACAAGTGTGTTTTCAACTAAGAGAAGAGAAATTCTCGATTAATCATTGGAATTTACGTAGATGATCTGATAATTATAAATTCTGATGGTGAAATTTTAGATTGTGTAATTAGAAAATTGAAAGAAAATTTTAAACTAAAGGAAAACATTAATATGAAAAATTTCCTAGGTTTAGAAATTTCAGTTGAAGAAAATCAAATGATCATCAAACAAGAAGTTTATGTAGATGAAATATTAAAGAGATTTAAAATGCAAGATTGTAACAGCATAAAACACCAATGGACATAAATGTGGACTTTGACAATTACGAAACTTCAGAAAAATGTGATCCCCACAAATATCAAGAAATTATTGGTTCACTATTGTACCTCGGAATGAAATCGAGACCGGACATCGCGTATGCTTTAGCAACCATGTCAAAGTACAATAAGGATCCAAGAGTTATACACATGACTGCTGTACACATGACTGCTGTTAAGAGAATTCTTAGATATGTGAAAGGAACTAAAGACCAAGGATTGGTATACGTTAAAGGCGATTTTAATCTTTCAGGATATGCAGACGCTAATTGGAGATGTAAGAAACCAAATCAGAAGTCAACAACAGGTTTTCTTTATAAAATTGGCCCAAATCTAATTAGTTGGACTTCTAAATCGCAGGACATTGTATCTCTATCTACTTGTGATGCCGAAGTATCTGCATTGGTAAGCTGTATGAAAAAAGGGATTTCTTTACAATTATTTTTTGACGAAATTTTACTTAAGACTCAAGTGAATGTAAAACTTTATTGTGATAACAAATCATTGATTTTCATTTGTGAAAGCGGAGTAACTTCAAGCAGATCAGACCACATTATTCGTAAAGTAAGTTTTGTAAATGAGAACTTAAAATCTCAAAATTTTGAACTTATTTATGTATTGGGTAATAACAATCAAGCAGATATATTAACTAAAGCTGTAAGTAAAGATAAACTGTTAAAAGATTTAAACAAACATTGAATGTTATGTAATGTAATGGTTCTACTTGTACATCTATATTTGTAAAGTTAACAGAAGTAAAATTACGGGGGGCCTTGTTGGGAAATAATTTTCCTTCAACTAACTGTGACTTAACCTGAAGGTGAAGTGGTAACTGTGGACCGTAACTGGAGAAAGTGCGAGTATAAATGAGTGTGAAATGAATGGTTATGGGGCAACTGGAATTGACTGAGACACAGACAGAGAAAGAGAGTAAAGCATTATGGTAGTGGATATATGCTATGTATTGCCGCAGGATGTGAATTCTAATTTATTATGTAACCTAAGATAGGTATTTAAGTTTGTTAATAAATTGTTATGTTATCGAAGATGTCTCTGCATATCACTCAAGAAACGCTACAAAATCACCAAATCTGGCAACCCTTCTTCTAACTCAAAAATCCTGGAAACCTTGGGCTCACGTCATCCTCTCGTCCTGCTGACATCGTGCACTGCACCGTGCATATTTTCTTTGCCTGGCCTTCCAGATAAACGAAAGATGAGGCACAAAACAGAACACTCCACGTTCCCAACAGTATAAAATTTCTGAGGATGCATCAGTTTTCAAATTAAATATTTTAAAACTACAAGGGCACTGTGAAAATTATTGCAATTCCATGTAAATATTTATCTTCCTTTAAAGAAACTTAACTCTTGAAATTGCTTTTATGAGCAAAATGTAGTAAACATCAATAATAAGGATGGAAATGACACACAAAAGTTGCTCTAAGTCTTAGGATGCATTAAGTTGCTCTATGTCTTAGGATGAGTCGGATGGTCTGGGCTTTCGACACAAAAGTTGATGCACGATGTCAATTCTTCAAGCAACCCATAAAGTAAAGTTTTAAGATATTTATTCAATCCCTTTTAGTACATATTTTCTTCTTAAATATGACTAATTTTAAGTTCAATAAGAAGAAAAAATTAGTTTGCAAACATTAATAAGGATGCAAACAAAAGTGTGAAACTGATCATCCATTAGTTATGAACGTAATGTTTTTAAGCATTGACCTGTTGTAGGGCAAAAGTCACTTCACTGTAATTAATAAGGAACTTTTTAAGATTAAAACTTGTACATACAATAGCAAATAAATACTTTAAAATATTTTTAATTTTCCTTGTTCCCCATGAATGACTGACAAGCAAAGTAAATTAAAAAAAAAAAGTTTAATAAAGAAAAATATTCTTTTCAATTACTTTTATTTCTCTTAACAAAACATAAAGTCAAGTAGATGAGTGTGCTTAAAATTTCTTTTCACATAGTTTGTTTGTTCTATATATTATATACAAAATGCATAAAAATATTTTTGAAAATTCTGTTGTTTAAACAAAAATTCATACTCAATTTTCAAAAGTTATACATTTTGGAGCATCTTCAAAAGCATAATACTTATGCTTAATAGAATTTTCATCTAACTTTACCACTCGAAAACCTGATTTATCAGTTCCAAGTTGGCAACCAACAGCAGAAGTAACAACTAATTCCATGTCCTTATAAAATCCACCAGCATTCCGATGATAATGGCCACAGAATATAGCCCTAACATCTAAAAATTAAAAGAAAATAAGAATCACTGATACAATACTAACAAGAAAAATTGTTTTAAAGATATAATAGTTTCAAATTTAATATTATAAAAGTATTAATTTAATATTATAAAGTATTTAAACGAGTAAAATAAAAACGTACATCATAATAACCAATATATTTAAGACTAGCATTGTATTTTAGCCATTTAAAATAAATATTAAAAAATAGCATTTTTTTACCACAAACTAGCATGTTTCTACATATATAAACGTACATTTATATATATATATATATATATATATATATATATATATTATATATGTTTGAAAAAGTATTTTTATAAAATAACATAAAAACAAAAATTATGAATATCAACTGGTTTCAGAGTAGACTGGCTGTCAAACAGTCAATTCCACATTCACTGGTGTAATCGCTATTCTTATTCTAAAGAAAGGAATCACATTTTTTGCTTTTGAAATAAATGGTTAATACTATTATTTTTTCCTCTTATGTGAGTTGCTTTATTTATAACAATCCCCCCTCCTCAGTCTTTTTTTCTTTTGTAGAAGTTAGAATAAATTTTAAATTTCACTTTGTTAACAAAATAAAAGATGTCAAAATACATTCAAACAAACAATACTCTTCCTTTAAAATACAAATATAACACAAATTAAAGTGTTTCGGTACTTGAAAAGAGATATACGGAATTTTTTCTTTCAGCACTTTTTCTCTCATGTTACATGAACTTCAAGATCCTAAGAATAGCTATTTAGAAATCCTTATTTTTAAGTCATGAAGTCATAAATACTTGAAATTATAATGAATTTTATTTTTAAAAAATGTGTAAAATATTAATGTACAAAGAAAATGCAGTACAAAATAATTTGCAGATTCAAATGATCTATGCGAGTACAATATGTCAATATCAAAAAGATACCCAGAAATAAATCCAATGCCATATTATAATAGTTACCAAATAACTAAATCTTAATGTAAAATGATACATACATAAAATGCAAAAAGTAAATTATAGTTTCAAAAACACCAAATAGGTTTACTTTTTCAGTGCGAACAAGCCAAGAGCTACATGCCAAATAAACTTAACATGTGGTAGGAATTGTTTAAATGCAACATTTGTAGTCTCCCCTAGAAAGAGAAAAAATCTGATGTGGGCAGCACATGACTTTCCCTGCAGACTTATATTCACGTTCTCTTTATTTTAATTACATTTAATTCACTTTTTATTCAATTTTCGTTCTCATTTGATAACTGGACTTCTTTTCAAAGGTGGCATAAAGAAAATACGAAAAAACTAAAATATCTCGAGAACGGCTACTCCTAGTGTAATGGGGTTGGTCTTATTCTTTTCTTCGTTAAAAATTACGTATTAAACAAGCATTACCTAGATATATTTGAGCATACGTAGATTTTTATTTTAGATTTTGGCGATTTTTGCGGGCCATTTTGCAAAAAAAGGCAGGTTATTTTTTCCCGAATCATACCAAAATCTAATCAGCACCAGGATGTCCCACAAGTTACTTACTTATCTACCTAATTTTGATTAATTCGGTCCATTAGTTTGTCAGCTACAGTGGATACAAGCTTTTGCGGGCCATTTCGCAAAAAAAAGGCGGGTTCTTTTATCCCAAATCGTACCCAAAACTAATCAGCATCAGATTCGCCCACAAGTGACTTACCTACCAAATTTTATGTAATTCGGTCAATTACTTTTTTAGTTAGACTGGATACAAAATCTGCACAGACACACACACAGATGTCAAGATAAAAATAGTTTTTTCGTATTCTAGAGGTCTCGAAACGTATAGATCCGTCGAAAACTCGAGTTGCGATTTTCGGCATGATTCGAATACTTTCCCTATACATTACCATGTATTGCAGGGTAAGTAAAAAGAAAGAATCGTATAAACCAAAAAATAATCAGCTTGTAAAACATAGGAGAAAAGACAGAGAGAAAAACAGATTAAACATGGTTAAACCATAATTTAGAGAAACACGGTATCACATACTAATCATTAACAAGATCGTTGGAATTTTTATCGATGTGAAAACCTCTATGAGTTCCAGGTTAAAACCTGATGAACGCTTTTGAATAATAGAGGCAGAAGAAAATTTCTGTTATTCAAAAGTGTTCATCAGTTTTTAACCTAAATTTCTTGGAGGCCTTTTATGTTAATAAAAATTTTAACAAACTTATTTAAATGATTTGATTATGTCACCCTATTTCTCAGAGTTATGTTTTGACCATGTTTCATCGGATTTTCTGTATCTAATCTCCCATTTTTTAGGTAGAAAGACAGACTCTATTCTGGTTTATTCAATTCCTTCTAATTCCAATTCTACTTGATGTATTTAAGCAGTCACTACCACATGGTAAACTCATTTAGCATGTAGCCGTTACCTTGCTTATACTGAAGGAAACCCATATTATGCTTTCAAAATCATTCTCTACTTTCCACATTTTACTTGCACAGCATTTTACATTGTAATTTGTCTTAGCATTGTTTGATAAAATTTTTTACATTGTTTCTTAAACCTATGTTTATATTTCACTATGCTTTTTGGCAGAGACACTAAATTAATACTGTAACAAATATTAGTAATGGGAGGTATTTCCAATAAAGTGGAATTATACTCCCACTGTAATAATTAACATTGATGTACTGATAAAACTAAAATAACTTCGTTAAAAGCAACATGCAACCCAAAAATAATAGTATCAACCGGTTTTGAAGGCAAGAAATCATGTTCTTCAGGAAGGCTATTTCTCGACTTCCCTGATGACGAAGGCTGTTTCAAAGTTGGTTGATACTATTACTTTTGTAATGTACGCTAGTTTTAACAAAGTTATTTAGTTTTATTACTTTAGCAACAATTTGAGCTGTAAAAAAAAGATTGGTTGCATGCTTCTTAACTCAAATCAGCACCAAATAGCTGAATAGAAACCCCCAGAATTCTTAAACTGGCTACTGCACATTTCATTATAACCATGCATAATTTTCCTTTTATTGTTTTAAGTGCATGAGGGAATCGTTCACAAAAAGGAAAATGTGCAGATAAAAGAAAAGTGGAATAATATAATCTGCATAATAATATAACACATATAAAAAATGAAATTCAATAATATAACTTTACATGGGTGTACATCAAACTCCATAAACATTTACAGATAAAGAACAGTGTTGTTGTTGTTGAAACCCAGACCGTCCGACCTACCAGAAAGGTGTAAGGTAACTGTTTGGACGGTCGGGAAGTACCACCCAATTTAGACCGGAACCCAGTGGGGGAGGCATCCACAGGGACCGTACCCTCCTTCCCCTACCACCAACCTCTCGGAAGGACTTTCGGACCCACATGTTTAACGTGATCGTACTCCGCATGAACACGGCGGCAGATAAAGAACAGTGTCAAATATTTCTGAAATGATTAACGTAAATGATGCTGAACTATATAAAGAAAAATACTAATGAAAATGAGGATGTAGAATAAAGCACCTTAATTATCAAATTAGCACAGAAGTGCTAGCGTGCATAAAATGCATGCAGAACTTTACAATGCATGTAGCATGAACCAAAAATTTTATAAAAAAATTATCAACAATTTACCAGACAAAAGATTATCAAAATATTGCAACTAACTAGAATATCATAACAGATGTTTTAAAGCAAAAAACAGTTGATGTACCATACACGTATATAAGATGCACACAATTTCTTTTCATATTCATAATTTATTATAACATTTGAGAAACAACTATAACAGCTTCACAGATTTAATTCTTTGATTAATTAGTATTTTATGGTAGTACTTCTATATGTATATACTTATTTTGCACAAACTTCTTGGGAGTTTATATTGATAACACCTCCAAATAACAGCTGAAAATGAGTGGTCTGATCGATAGCCACTGCAGAGATTTTACTGTACTAAAATATTAATAGTAAAACAGGAAATACTAATAATACTAAACTAATAGTGTTATTACTAAAATCAAAAACTGATTTCCATAAAATAGCATTCAAAATTAATAGGCACACAAGTACATCATACACCTAATTTTCAGTTTCAGGATAATATTGAAGTCTAAAATCGAAAGCCCTCATTTTTTCTCAACATAAATAAAGCATGTTTCTTAAAAAAATGTTCTTTTAGAAAAATTTAACAGGCATGAAAAAAAATGAAAATTTTTCTTTTAGCTCTTTAACTTAATAAATTTTACTTCATAGAACATTATATTTATGGCCACATTTAAAAAAAAATATTTAGTATGTCCAACCATCATTTAGCATGCCTAATTTTCATAACTTAAATGCACTGCTATGCTTAAAACAGAAAATTAATACTGAGTCTTGTTTTAAAAGAATTTCTCATAACTGCACTAACAGAATTATGTATTTTTCATAATGGACACTCCAAAAAAAATTAAACACAGTATAATATCATTTCTATTTTTAAAAATATGATTTTCAGACCTTAAAATCAAAGACAACCAAAAAATAGGCTTAAAAGTATTCTATTAAAATCTCCTTTTTATGATGTGCAAAAATCATATAGCCATAGCGCTTTCGGGCACTATATTATGCCCTTCATCAGTAGTGAAATGAAAACAAGTTACAAACACGTGCTTAAATATAGGCCATAACAGCCAGCCAAATTTACATATCAATCAATTTACATTTTTACACATTTACATCGTCACTGATGAAGGGCATAATAGATAAAGAGAGCTATGGTCATGTGATTTTTGTATATCATTAAAAATGTAAATTAATTGATATGTAAATTTTGGCTAGGAGTTATGGCCTATATTTAAGCACATGTTCGCAACTTGTTCAAACTTTGCCACTGATGAAGGGCATAACAGTGCCTGAAAGTGCTATGGCCGTGTGATTTTAGTACATCATAAAAACCAGATTTTAATAAAAGGTATTTTTTGGTTGTTTTTGATTTTAAGGTATTAATTAGTTGATGTGTTTCCATACTATTTTATGATTTTCAGAGTCTAAACAATATTACACTAAAAAATGTACTTTGAAAGAAATAATTTCTGAGATCTTTGAGAGCTTCTTATATGGGCCAGCAACTTTACATTTAATAAACAAATAAAAATAGCTACACTACTCATAGTTTATTTTGATTTTGGCACATAAAAGAAATAAAGATTCATAAGTTCTTATTCGCTAAACTATTTACTTAATTAATGCTTTTAATTTCTTAGTTATATATCTCTCTGGAAGTAAATTTATAAATTTATATGCATCATACAACTTTTGATAAAGAATTTAGAAAGATTAATTCAACAGAATAAGAAGTCTAATGTGAGTAGTGAATGAGTTTCCACACAGATTCAAATTCGTGTTTCCTTTTTTTATATACACATTAATTTGAGTTTATGGCGCAAAATAACACTTAAAATGGATACTTATTTAAAATTACACCTGATTTGCACTTGAAGTATCATTTCCTTTTCATTTGATGAATTTCAGTTTCAAATGGTGCCAAATTACAGAAAAAAAAAACCCTCAATAATAGTTTATTCTAGCATAATGAGCGTTTATTCTCTATCATTAAAATTATTAAAACCAGTATTTATTAATGAATTTAAGAATATTTATGTTTTGCATTGGTTTTTGTAAATTTTGCAGATCATTTCAAAGAAATGGCGAGTTTTACTTTTTACTATTGTACCAACTAATCAGCAACAGGGTATAAAGCTTAACTGACTTAACTACCAAATTTTATAAGATTAAATTAGATGGTGTACAACTCTATTCTAAACATTCCCTATATATTACCACGCATCATAGGAAAAGCAGAAAGGAACTTTCCAGATCAATAGAGACCCACAATGCTACGAAAATGGCAAAGCAATGATACAAGACAGTTTTCTAATTCTTTCTTTAGTATAACCCTTCCACTATACATAGAAATAAGAATCAATATAGATGTTTATAAATCCTAGAGTTTAGTTATAGAGTTTTAAAAATGTAATTTTATCAAAAGTTTTTATTAATTATGATGAATTATCATTATTAGGTTGGTTTACATAAAATTATATTGCTAATCTTTCTCTTTGTTCATATTATATGAAAAATTAAAGTGATCCAATAAACAACATAAAAAAAAGGAATGTTGAGATCAAAAAAGAGGACTTTTAGGGAAAATGGAATCTGTTAAGAAGCTTTACGATAAGAAAATTAACTGGTCATTTGACTAGAAAGGAACTTTAAACTCCAGCACAATTTAGAGGGTGGTAAGTACAAATCCTCATGTAAGCCTGTACAAATAAATCCAACACATCAAAAGTTAGAAGTGACACCAAATTTCTGTTAAATTTTTCTTACATGTCACATGCATATACGGAAATTTTTTTAATGAAGTTCAAAAATAAAAATAATAAACATAGAACTTATACCTTTATACTTTTTTTTAAAATCCCCAAAATCAAGAAATCAGAGTTGATTAGAGAATGAAATCATGCATTTTGATCCTGGTAAAATTTGATGAACGGGTGTGGTATTTTGACAACTTCTTTGTTTTAAAATCAATTAGCTCTTAAAATCAAACCAGAATGCATACTTTCTTTATAAATTCACTAAAAATCAGGAAATTGTATTTCAGATTTCATTCAAAGCTCATATTAAAGATTATTCTTAATACTTTACAATGGTTTTAAGAATGAAACTGTGCAGTAGTTTTTCTAATTCTTTCTTTGGTATAACCCTTCCACTATACATAGAAATAAGAATCAATATAGATGTTTATAAATCCTAGAGTTTAGTTATAGAGTTTTAAAAATGTCATCGCTACAAACTGATTGTTGTGGAAATCACCCGAATTCCATTGCAAAGTTAAATAAAATTTGGAAGTTTCTCTGGACAAAATTTTGTAGCTGTACATAGCTTGGATTTTCAGTTATAGCATTGCACACAAAAGCAAACACACAGACTTTTTTATTTAAGAAAAAATTTTGAAGATGCTGAACTATGAACACATACTTAAAAGATATTACTACTGAATGCTAGGTTAATAAAGTTCCTGGTAAAGTGACTGACTATCCTAGTATACTGATCACCTGAATAAAGTAACCACTTAGTCTGTTTATATTTCAAGAAAGAATAATTATTGTTGTGTCCAGTACAATGAACACCTTGATATAAAGACCAACTTTTTCAGTCCCACATGTGATTATTTTAATGAAATAAATAAATATTTTCTAATATGCAATTCTAATGCACTCACTTGCATCATAAAACTTTTTAAGCATCTTCAGGCGCAACTCTAACACAATGTTAAAGTAATCATTCTCCTCATTAGGATCCTTTAGAAACCAAGGAATATGCTGAAACACAATCACATGCTTGTACTTTCCAGATTTAGCTTCTTCTAACTGCTGGTCCAACCATAATTCTTGCTCCTGTGCCAAATCTTGAACCTATAAAAAAAAAGCATTCAATTAGCACAAAATGGTCAGATGAATAAATAGGAAATTATTTCTTTTTTTTTTTTTTTTTTTGTATTTAACATTTTTGTTCGAGCAATACAATTAAACCTTAAAAACAACAGAAAATCCATAAAATAATAAATTGTATTTACAATACAGGGATTTTTAAAAATAAAATTAAGTTTTATGTATTTAACATTTTTGCTTGGAACAGTAGAGTCAAATCTTGAAAAAAAAATTCCATAAAATAATAAATTGTATTTACAATACAGGGATTTCAAAATATAATGCAGATTCAAATTAGATTTTATATTATAGATAATTTGCATCATGTGAAACAGGGTTCTTTCCTCTTTCCCAATATGTACATTTAAGCACTTTTTAAGAGCAAATAAATAAATAAATAAATAATTGCTTTTAAAAAAAGGATTACATTTATACATTATGAAGTTTTAATAGGCTTCATAATGTATGAATACAATATAATGACATAATTCATGCAATGTTCTAGAAACATCATCTGATTTGAAAACTATACAAAAAAATTTCAAAGAAAGCTTTTAAAAACTACTGCAAATATACTTTAAAGGCAAATTCCCTTAAATTGGACAGGACATCAGTAAAAGTTTAAAACATCAACATTTTCTGCTATGAAGATGTTCCTAATGCTCTTTATAATTACAGTGACTAATTTTTTTAAGAAAATAAAATTCTAACTTTACTGTTTTACCAAAAGAACTAAAGACTTTTCAATATACAAAAGATGAAGCATTCAATGGTTAAAATCTTGTGACCATAACTTCTTGGGAAATTTTGCCTTCATATAATCTCTGCCATCGGCTCTTTCGTTAGATAAAAGATCATTTTATTTATAGCTGAAGGACCACTCCATCCTTAATGTCAGTGACAGTTGTGTTGTAAGAAAAAATTTTAAAGGAGTTGAAAAACTAATACTTCTCAATTTTCTGAATGTCTTGCACCAAAACCCCAGTTACTGTCCTTAAATATTAATTTTCAAAATTAAACATTTCTTTTTTACATATTTTAAAATGTCTAAATTTGTAGTAAGAACGTCCCAAATTAGTTTTTGGATGTTTCATGTTTATACAAGTTAAAATAAGTTTATTATGTATTTCAATGAGTAAAAAGTGTGATTTATAATTTAAATTAGATAAACATACTCCATTAAAAATTTATAAAATAGCAACTTTTAAACTTGGATTTTAAGCCCTTATATATTAATATTTTGTTCATTTTACAGTATAAAAATACTATACGTATACTAATATGTAAATATATATGTAAATATATAAAAATACTACGTATTTTTATATATTTACATATATAAAAATACTTCTGTAATCATTAGCAAAATTATTACAATTTATAGATAAATACACAGAACCAGATATACTTTTGGGATTAAAAATTACAAAAAGTGGCCATTAAATAAAGGTGTCTGCTATTTGGTCCATTAAATAGGTTTTATTGCAAAAAAGCTTTTAAATGAAATAGCACATTAGTGTTTACTGTATCCAATTTTACTAGAACAGTATTAAAACAAAATGCCTCGATCATGCCACTGGTCAGTGACATTGAGTAATGGTCAATGTATTGAAAAAAAACTTGTAATTGCTGAAATAACAATAGTATGGGTTCAGAAAATAACCAAACATTGTATACAAATTTCTGGGTTAATATACATCTACCTATTTTACAGAAATTGATCATACAAGTTTTTAACAAAATAGGTGATTGCAGGGCCGGTTCAAGGATATTTTCCTGTGTGGGCAAAACTGTTTGGGGCCGCCCTTCACACACACACATACATATATATATATATATATAATTATAGTGACTAACATACAGTAGGAAAAAAAAAATATATATATATATATATATATATATATATATTATATAAATAAAAATGAAAAATAATAAACTAAGTCAAAAACATTTAAAAAAAATCAAAAAATCGGAAAATAAGATGCATTAACATTAATGTTTTGAATTTTATTTTCGCAAAAAAATGTAACTTTTGTCAGTATTGAAACTACGTTTTGAGTGCCCTTATAATGGTGTATAGTGGCATTCTCGATTATCCATTTTTTATATGAATTACTTGTTTAGTAGGAATTTTCATCTTTGATTCATATTCATATTCATGTTTGCATATTTGGGAAGTTGTATTCTGAATTGCTTGTCCAGTCTCCAGCTTAGACTCACTGGACGGGTTTGGGAGTAACTCCGTGAACGTTCGTACTGCCTCCCTGGTAGAATTTCGACTTGTTCATTCCGGTGCTTCTAGATTAAGCTGTTGAGGTTGATCGTGTGTACACGTGGTAGAAGAATGGTTCATGCCGCATGGTAATACAATTTTCTTAATGTATCCTTTTTTCAATTTTTGTTGCCTGTAGTCTGAGTTTAAGTATTTATAGTAATGTACTATTGCTTAATCTGAAACAGGCATTTGTTTGGGTTAATTGGAATTAAATACTCAGATCTGACGATGAATTTAATTCTAATTAATCATCGAATTTGGGATGGTGCTGTTCTTTTCTCTTATCGGCATTATGGCCGTGAATTTGCTTCTATGGTGATGTTAATATTACTTGAATTGTATTTTTTTATTTTTACATAATTCTTATTATTACATTTCAAATATATATATATATATATATATATATAAATAATATGAAAATCCAATGAAAGAATAAAGTTATATATAAATTGAGCTACAGCTACGAAACTGGGCATGCAAATTATTTTGTTTTAAGAGTTATGCAAATGATCAAACTGTCAACGCCAATGACGTTATAGGGCTCATGCAACGCGCATGAGAACGACGTATCGTGTGGCATTTAAAACAACCGAGGTTCTTACGGGCAATTGGAACTGGATTTTCTGCTTTAATACTGAAAATTGTGTACAAAGATGCCTTTGAGACGTACTCGACAGCACTACGAACAATTGTCTGATTTTGAGAGAAGTTGCATCATTGACCCAAGGGAAACTGGTTGGTCCAACAGTCGCCATCTTGGTCAGAGCGATTTGGTAGTTACTCGGTGATGAAAACAGTGGATTAGAGAAGACCTACGTAGACCTACGTAGCAGAGGCTCAGAACGCCCCAGACCGACAACTGCTCAAGAGGATTGAGCAGTGAGGAGAGGAGCCACGTCTACTTCGATGGCGTCGCTATTAGCCAATCGAAAGCATTTGGCATCCCTATGCATCCTGTATCAATGTATATCATTCGAAGACGACTGGGTGAATGTGGGATTAAGTGTCGACGTC
Source organism: Amaurobius ferox (assembly GCA_951213105.1). Classification (NCBI taxonomy): domain Eukaryota; kingdom Metazoa; phylum Arthropoda; class Arachnida; order Araneae; family Amaurobiidae; genus Amaurobius; species Amaurobius ferox. The sequence goes on along the minus strand of OX578134.1, from coordinate 165,520,389 downwards.
CCTTAACGCGTCTACCACTTACCCCTCAACATAGGCAGAGCTGCCTGGATTGGTGTTTAACTCGGTTGGCCTAGACAGTGTCCGATTAGAGGCATGTTTAGAGACGAATCCCGCGTCTCTCTCAGTACTGATGACTGCTGCATAAGTGTGTGGATGAGATCTGGACTTTTTCATGATTATACGAGAAAGCTATTAAGAGCAAAGCATCTTAGATAGGCAAGAGCAAGAGGGGACTAATCCCCCTTAGAAACAAGATCACCATCACCTTACGAAAATTATTTTATTTCAATGACCTATTCTCATCTAAATTTATAGCTCTAATTAGCAGTTTAGAAAATGTAATGCTTTACATTTATTTCTACATACATATACATATATAATACAGCAATAATTTATAATACATAACTGAATTTTTGACTTTATTTGTAATTTGCCTGTACACAAATAATATATAGGAAAAATATTGATGGGGTCGAAAATTGGAATTTTCGGCAGATTAATACACGTTTTGGGCATCCTTTAACCCGAATCAATTATTTTTAAAGGGATGTCTGTGCGTATGTGAGTATAATGTTAGAATGAATAGAATGAAGCGAATAAAATTTATTTATTTTAAAGGGCAAAGAACATTGAGAAAGTCGCAAATTTTCAAACTTCTTTTAAATCATAAAAAAAAACGACATCCAAAATATTAAATAAACAATCATGTTATATGTAACTTTCAGCAGAAATCAAATGGGATTTACTTTAGACAGCATGAACCGTTCTCGTGCTATTACACGTTTTTCGAATATATGGATAAAAAACGATGCATAAAAATAATAAAAGAGTATTTATACTATATATATATTATCGACATTCTCGTATATATAGCGTGTTTCATTAACGAGAAAAAACAAGTCAATTTTGTTTTATTCAATAATGCTATAAATTTCTGTTTATGTTAATTAATACACTGCTAATATGATTGTGAAATAAATTCTAGGACGTGGATATAAGCGTTTTACTTTTTTTTTTTTTTTTTTTTTTTTTACGTGAATAACATCTATGTTTAGGGTTTCTGTAGAGGGAAAACGAAGCGTTACAAAAAATGTAAACTCTTTGGGCGCTAATAATAATAATTTCAATATTTAGAACTTTTTTCTAGAAAACAAAAAAGTATCTGTCCGAGCGAGTGTTTTTTTTTATTCTTGTTTTCATTTAAAAAAAAATATAGATATAAATAATTTAGCATAAAAATCTATATTTGTTATTACGAAAATCTTTTATAGTTCTCGAGTAATCGCCTTGCCAAATTGAAGAAGACTGAAAATTTTCAAATTTTCAAATTTGTTACATCTCAAAAATTAAAAGATCTAGCCTTGAACAATAAGCATGAATTTGAAGCTCTTTGAAAGCCCTACAAGCATATATAATTGGATTTTGGACTTTTTTTTTTAGAGGGGGGGGGGGGGGGGGACTTAAACTTTGAAACTTAAAAATGAGTTTTTTTCCATGTTTAAGGCTTTCACGCGAAATATCTTCGAAAGTATAAAAGATCGATATAATTAGTAAGTGACAAAAATATGTATGAGGAAATTTTGTTTCTAAATTTATATGTATATTTAAAACAAGCTTTTATAGTTTTCAAGTAATCGTCTTTTGAAAGTTTGAAAGAAGTTTGAAAATTTGAAGTTTTTCAAGTTTGTAATGCTTATATCTTAAAAACTGGAAGTGATAGCTATAAACAATAAACATGAATTTATTGCTCTTTAAAAATCCTACAATTGTATATAATTGGATTTTAGGTCACTTTCCTGGTTTTTGAATTATAGTGGTTATAATTTCGATATTTTAGCATATCAAAATTATAACCACTATACATCAAAATCCAAGTTTTCCAGTGGGTGGAAAAGCTGTAATATTTGAAATGCCACGATTGTTGCAGCTCAGTTTGGTTACTTACTCTTTTGTGAAATATTGGTACACAACCCCGAGATAAGTTAGATGAACATGGAGATTCTAAAGACGTTTAATGCATGGCGAGGTTTGAACAGAATAGGTGGAAATATACGTATTCAAGTACGTATTTATGTGCCGCAAGTTTATAGATTAGCTAGAATATAAAATCTCGTCAGTATGTTTAATTTTTATACCGCAAATCGAGTTAGTAAAATAATCGAATATATTAAAATGGAGTCCATAGTCGGAGTTTTCAGATGAAACCGGAGCGAAAACTAAAAGCGCTAGCTATCTATAAATAGTTAGCTAGTAATTTATATTGCTTTGCAAGCCTGTAAATGAAACAAATAAATCTGAAGAAATCGAATAAACTTATTGAACTTTACTGAAGTTTTATATTTACCAATATATTATTCACGTAAAACAATTTCAGCTCCATTGGACTGGAGCCATTATATTTTTCTGAATTTATCAGGAGTCAGAAGTAACTTACTGCATTGCATGTAGTGCCATGCAAGTTGCACTCACCATTATTTTTTCTAATAAAATTTGAATTTGTAATTGCATAAATCTTATGAATTATTTATACATCTTAGCAATGAAACATTATAAACAAATCAAACAAATGATCTCATGAACAAATTAGAAAAGGGGAGAGATAAAGGAAAAGCATTTTAATCCCTAAAAAGCAAATATATAATATAACAAGACAATTCAGAATTTTACATGTTATTATCAGCAATTTATTTAAATAGCTAATATTTAAATATTAGATTAAAAACGCAAAAATATTTGAATTTATTGCGTTTCTGATTTTGCAGATAAAAACCTGGAATCCTATTTCGAAGCTGTTTGTTACTGTCCATTGTAGCCCCTCTAAAATCTGATTCAAATACTGCAGGGACATAGATACAGAATAATGGAATACTAGCCAAATTACAAGAAAATTTTACACCTTGACGAATTTAACAGTTGTTTTATTGTATCACTGGAACAAATTACCCAGTATTGACTGGGACGTAAATAAAAAACCCCGCTATTTAAATAATACATTTACAGATAACACTACTCAATTTTCTTCAAATCCTAAACCGACGACAAATTACCAGTACGCTATCCGCAAAGCAAAAAGAAAATACAGGCTCTTCGTAATGCAAAAAATAAATGAATGAAAGATTAATAACCTGTAGGAGATGAACTTGGCATTAGAACGTTATGGTAGCTGTTAAATCGTATCGGTAGCTGTTAGATCATATCGATGACTGGAGGTTCTGTAATTGTTAAATCGTGAATATAGCTGCTTGGTCATATCGGTAGCTAGAGATTAACTGATTTTAGAATTTAAAAATTCGTTACAAAATCTAATTTATATTTTTAAAAAGGCCTTCGAGGCACATTAGTTCAGGTGTAGATGCGACTGTGTGAAAAAATTCAGTGCGGTAGATATCGCGGTACTGTGGACAGACAAACAGACAGGTTCTTCTTTTTATTAAAGATTCACTGGGGGTGAAGACGATAGAAATGTAATGTTTAAAATGTCCCTGAGTTTGGGACAAGTGAATGAAAATACATAAGAAAATATAAGAAGATACAAAACCTAATCCAAAGGCACGAAAAATACTTAGAATAGAAAAGGGGATAACAGTTAGGAAGGAAAGGGGGAGGAGAGCAAAAATGAAAAATAGTCTATTTTTCTGCCAAAAGATAAAGTGCATCACAAAACTAAGAGAGGGGGGGGGGGGAATCATATTTGCAATTATTGGAGGACAAGGCGGTAAAAAAACGCAATATTTTTTTTAGTAATTTTTAAAAAAAAAATAAACGAAAACATGGAAAGAATTTAGAGATAAATGGGCCCAACAGAAACACAGGGAAATACCCAAATGCTTCCAGATTAATTCAAAAAAAGGGAGGGGGGGGGGGGGGGTATAAATTAAAAAATGTAAATTTCGAGTGGGGTAATAAAGAATTTCCATTCGTTGAAAAAGAGGAACGTCAATATTTCATTTTTTCTAGGTTTTGAAAAAAAATGGACAAAAAAATGCCACATATCATATAATAAAACTTTATATAAGAATAATAATAACTCGAATGTCTTAAGTTGACTGGAACATGGGGATAGGGGTAATGAATTGTTTGAGTAGAAGTAAAACAAATCACAATATCAAAATATATATTACAAATTTTAAGATTGTTTACTTAACATTTTACCTAAAAGTGTATTACATTATAATTATAACTAAAAGTGTAATTATGCAAAATTAAAATAATATTTACAGATTATTGAAAGTATATCTAGACAGAAATATGTATGCATGAGCAAAAGAATCTGTCAAATTCGCAGACTGGGGCTATAGAATAAATTTATTAATTTATAAAACAACTCTAACAATTTAGAAACAACTTTTCACTTTTATGCAAATATTCATAAAGGAATATTTTGCTTCGCAAAAATATTTTATACCATTTTTTGTTCGTTTTGCAATGAAACTGAAAACATTACAAAATTAAGATCATTTTACACCATTGCTTAATTATTTGCGTCTGAAAATTTTTCATAGAACAGCCATGGGGTCCATAGATATTATTTTGGATAAACATGAAAAAATTATTCTTTTCTCAGTATTATACTGGGGCTAATGCCATAGACTAAATTCAGCATCAAATTTATTTTATTTATTAAAACGCATTAAAAATCAACAAAAGACATAGTCAATTAAGAAATTTTACGAAAATATTTTTAAATAATTGAAAAAAGAGTTACCCGAATACTTAAGAAGCCATATTTGACGATGAATTTGTGAATCTTGCACAGCAGCAGAACACAACGCTCTGAATACTAAGAAGTAGTTTTTTACTTCTAGTCACTGTGTTATCTGCAACTGCAATGGCCTCCTGCTAGGCTCAATGCCCAAATGAGCTAAAATGGTAGATGACCAAAATAATGACCATCTGGACTAATCTTCTCCTTCCACCCTTTTAGAAGTGCGATCATAGAGACCACATCCATGTGTTTACAATTTGAATATGGAAGCAGGAACAAATTCTGAGAATCGCCCCCTTGGGTTTTTTCCAGTATTTGGGGGGGAAACAAGGTGGTCGTCAAATATATCCATCAGCCTCAGGGATTGCAGGCTGCACCCAGCTGCAAGATGTATAAAATCTAGTAATTTCCTAAGTGTTTAAGCTTACTACTTTCAGGTAGAACTATACATTGCTTCAAAATAGATATAATTATGGGAGAAAAACGATTTTTACCTTTTAATGTTTTAATACTATCTAAAAGAGTACATTAATTCTTTTATATTAAAGTGGCACAAAATTGGTTCAATTTCAAAATTTATTTTAATACGACCACAAAAGTCATTCTTACTACACCTAATTTCACTTCCAAATGGCCGCCCCTAATTCGGCCGCCGTGGGCAATTGCCCACGCCGCCCACGCCTTAAACCGGGCCTGGGTGATTGTGAACTTCATACTTCAGATCAAACTAATTATGCTCGATAATCCATGATAATCATCTATTCAATTTTGATAATCATGTATTAAATTGATAATCATGTACTCAAGTGTTTTATAGTCTGACTGCAATTGAAACAAAAATTCTAAAACAAAGTGATTAATTACTTCAGTAAGTATAGTAAACAAACAAAATGTAAGAAACAATGCAAGTTAAACCTCATACGCATCGATAGCAACAATAAGAATAAAAATAACCAGAACTCAAAAATTGCAAAATATCTTATGAGATTATTTTAATAGAGATGAACATCTGAGATGAACATATTATCAAGAGGACATGCTACTATATTAATAGGTATTATACTAATAAATAAAAATTTAAATTTTAAAAGAATTGGCAAAATTAATCATAATCATAAGAAAAACCCTACTTTTGCATGCGTGAAACCAAAGTTCTAGCAAGTACCAGATTGTGAATATCATAAAGAAACAATTCAATACAAATATAGGAGTTCAATTAAATTCAATACAAATATAGGAGTCAATTCATTTATTTAAAATAAAATATAGTCATTACAAACTGATTGTTATACCTGCAAATGAAACATCTGATTTAAAATATCTACTAAAATATTCAACTTATAAAATAGTCATGTAGAAAACTGTTTATGTTTAACATAACTTAAATATATTAATTAAATATAGTATCTGTGATACAAATAATTTGTTAATAAAGATATAAAAAGTTAATAAAAGTATCAACCAATTTCATGTGCAAAAAGGAGACATCTTCATCACGATAGAGACAGAACAAGCAACTGCATTCATAAACTAAAGGCCATATCATATATGTCTTTTTGCTAGTGTGGTTACTCTATCTCACTATCCTGACAAAGAAAGCCTGTTTTTGCTTTTTGAAACTGATTGATACTTATTATCAACATTTTTATACTGATATTGACAAAAGTATTTTTATTGCAGATTAATTTTTATAACAGATTGAGCAAAATTTTCTATAAATATTGCATATTAAAACCAAATATTGTATATTAAAAACCAAAGACACCTAAATAAATACCAGACTCGGATCCTCAAAATACTGAGAGTTGATCACAATAAACATCACACCAGCACAGTAGAATGTAAAGTAGTCATCTCCAAATTTATCACGATAGTCTTGAATGGAACTGGGTGTTGGCGTGTTTCCTACATCGTGATTTCCACAGACACATACAAGAGGTATGTCAGGATGCAGTTCTTTGAATATTTTTATAAAATCCTCCTCTTGTGCACTTCGATACTTTGTTCCTAGAAATTCATTTTGTAAGCAAAATTTAAAAAGTTGCTTAATATTAACATATAGAAGCATAGGGGGAAGGTACATGGCCCCTCAACTTTGTTAACACTGAGCTTTCAGACAATGGAATAATCCATCATTTGAAAAACTGGCTTCTTTATTAATCAAAAATCTCAATGAAAAGCATCAAAGCAATCCTTATGAGAATGACCAAAAATCACAATTCAATTCTATAACCCTGAACCAAATTGCTGGACAAAGCATCCCTTTCACTAAATATTAAACTGGGGACACACTCATAAAAATAATTCCAAAAGATAGGAGTTGCCACATCTATATATATAAAGAAGAAAGTATGTATGTATGATCCAACATCATGGGAAAACAGCTGAACCAAATTTGATGAAATTTGGTAGGTAGTCTTGAAATAGTCCCACTTAAAATTTAGTCCATGTTTCGAGTTTATAACACCAGGGGTTGTCACGATATTAATGAAATATGAAACTTTTGTTTGTCTCATCACGGGAAAACAGCTGCACCAAATTTAATGAAATTTTGTGGGTAGCTTTGAATTAGCCCCCCATAAATTTAATCCAAGTTTCGAGTTTCTAGGACCAGGGGTTGTTGAGATATTAATGGAATACGAAACTTTTTCTAGGAGTTCCACTCTCTAACTCTATGATTCCCAACTAAAAGGGTTGAAGACCCAGACCGTCCAGCTCGTCAACAAGGACTTGAGCATCCAACTAAGTCCTTGTTGACGAGCCGGACGGTCTGGGTCTTCAACTAAAAGGGTTGGAAATGGTTGGTTTAAAACGTGAAAGTCAATTAAATCTCTTTCATATGAGTTTTGTGGGAGTTTATTAAACGTATTAGTTACTTTTGAAAATAGCAGGTTTGAAATATAAATTTAAATGGAAACTCTATCACCATGATTTATTTTTCACAGGCTTACTCAACAACAAAAAGTATTAAGAAATCAAAATGATTCAATTATCAGCATTTTATGAAGAAGATTCCTTCTTATATCATGACTAGCAGCGATTACCCGCGTTGCTCGGGATTTACAATGCAAAACTCTGATAAAAATTACACTGGAACATATAGGGTCGTGAATCTTATACATTGTTTTTTCACTGTGAAAGAAGTAAATTCATTGCATTATGTTAGAAAAAAAAATGTGTTAATGGCCTTGTTGCTCGGTTCTGTGCGATACGATAGTATTTAGTTATTTATTTGCTATTTCTAGTATGTAAATATGATTTTCTAAACAAAAGACGAAATATACAGTCGATTTCAAGCTGACAGGAGGTTTGACGAGAACGAAAAACTCGTCAGATATTAAGAGGGTGAAGGGATTCTAGAGACAAAACAGAATACATTGAAGAATGGGATTCGTACTACGAAGTGAACAAAATAAGTTTCCGTGAGCGCTAATACAAATTCTCGGGATTTTTAGATTTAATTGAACAATCTGTCATAAAATGTTATGATAATATTTTAAAGTGTTTAATATTATTAATATTATTTAAAAATTACATTGTTTCAGAAAAATGTCTATTTCGATAATGAGAAAAGGAACTTTTGATAACAAAAAATCAGTATTTATATAAAGGTGTATATTTTACACGAAATAATTTGTCGGGAATCATGACTTGTGGGGGGGAAGGGTTAAAGCTAACAATGTAATTCAAGATCCAACCACGAGCCCCTATCTACGGCCATCCATATTTATATCTAGTCTAAAGTTTCGTCTCATTTCGAGGTTAAGCAAGTGGAACGAAAATATGGTATTTGTTTATAAAATATAATTCCATTAGAGATGCAGATTCACGGTGGCTTGGTCGCCATTGGTAACAAAGTTTGTATGCATGGCGACCAAAATTATTACAGTAAGTCACCATTTCTGGTGACTGAAATTTCTCCGAAATCCTTTCAGTCAGTTCTACAGTGCTATCAGTTGGTAGATCAGGCCGATTGCCTCGCAAATCGCTGTCAATCGCTTCGTTGTTAGGAGCCTCAGGCCGTGATTCCGCAGCTACGTGCAAATCGCAGTTAATCGCGATTTGGTTACACTGAAAGTAATTTCTTGTGATAGAAATTTTTAAGTCCTTTCAGTCCCACGGCGCCTGGTAGATTGGGTCGAATGCCTCACGGATCGCTTCATAGTTGCAGACCGTGATTCCATAGTTATGCGCGCATCGCAGTCAATCGTTATTTGGTCACACTGGAGGTACTATGTGTTCCTAATTTGCGAAATATTTTAGAGAAAACTATAAACGTGTCTCCTCGCGTGTGCGGGGTGCAAATTCGATCGAATAGCATTTTCCTTTTTATTACAGGATTCTTCCACGGATTTACCGTTATGTTCTTTCCGAGTACTTCCCCACATTTTTCGTTTTTTGGACGAGGAATTTTCTTTTTCCAGAAGGGCGAAAATTATTTCCCCGGTTCACAGGATGTCTACAAGTTACAAAAATCCCGAAAATGTCATGAAATCAGTCACATATGTTCCAAAAATGCCGAGAAATTTGAACAAAGCCACGAATTTTAATCAGTTTTCCCTTTCGTACATCTGAAAATTTGAGTTTCTCGGCGATTACAAAATTGCTGCTTGCATATGGCGATTCCCACTGTGTCTGAATAATTATATTTCTGCCATTTTTAAAATCTATTTGCATTGACTGAAATTCATATAATTATTTCGTTTTGTATACAAAAAAAAAAAATTCTACCATATTAATAAAATGAAAGGCTATTTATTTTACAGCAGCATCGTGAAAATATGCATTTGTACGCGATCCTCGGCATTTAATTTGAAAATTATGTTCCACTTTGGCAATCTGTTTGTAATGACTACAATACTTGTAATTGTTTCACGTTTTATAGAAAAAAATTATTTTTCAAACATATTATTTATGAAATAAAGGGTTATTTTGAAGCAGCATCGCAAAACACTGCATTTGTATACAATCCACGGTATATTTCGTTTAATTTGGGAAATATTTTCCACTTTTTAATCTGTTTGCATCGCCTACAATTTTTGTAATTATTTCATGTTTTATACAGAAAAACTATTTTTCAAACGTATTATTAATAAAATAAAGGACTATTTTGCAGCAGAATCGCAAAGAACGGCATTTGTACGTGATTCTTAGTATATTTTGTTTAATTATGAAATTGTTTTTCCACTTATACAATTTGTTTGCATTAACTAATTAATATTCACAAAAGTATTCACTTTGTAGTGGGTTTCACTCATCTATGTCTGTGTATTTGAGCATTTCATAAATCAACATACTTGAGGTATCTGTCCATGATATATTATAGATCTTCTTAATGCTATTATTAATTTGCATCATGTATTATGAAATAATTTTATTTTAAATTTAAAAAAATTGACTGAAATTTAAATAAACCTGTCTTAACAAAACTTATTTCATTGCAAGAAAATTTGTTTCCATTTTGGTTTCTTTTACTGAAAGAAATGTCACTATTTCAACTGTTTTTAAGGATGCTGCTGTTGAGGTGCTCTGCTAAAATAATCCTTTCCCATATATTTTTATCTTCTAATTATTCTTCCTTAGAGTATCTGACTGAATTATCATATTTTTGTTTTAAATATTCAGGTGAAATATTTTGGTTAGAAGAGAACATTCTTTTTGTACATTCCAAGCTTCATATATTTTGAATTTAAAGGCAGAATTAATTAAATTAATGAAATTTTTGAATTATTTGCAGAATAAAATCGAATTTTAGGCAAGGGAAATTTCAGCTGTAAAACATTAATCTCTTAGCATCCTTGTTTATTTCTTGAAAAAAAAAAATTTTTTTTTCTAATATTTTTAGAGTTTTTGTGTCAAAGAAATTTTTTATAAATCCTCTTATTTATCAATTCTTGACTTCAGAATTTTGTTGTTTTACACATTTCTCACCCATCATAGTCCTATTGAATCTTTATTTGTTATTATTAATATTTTGTTTTGTAATATTTTGTTTTGTCACTGTTTAAGCATTTTATTTTAATATTTAAAAAATGCAAATAGCCATTTTTCTGCTTTCTGCCTTCCTTTTAAAATACTAGTTTTTATAGTAACTATTTTATGGCTAAAGAATGAAATTAAAATAATTGAATGAATTCAAATCAATTTTTGTAATTTAAATTTATCTCTTTCTTTTGTGTTATTATCTTTTCTCCAAATAGGGTATCTCTAGCATACTGTCCACAAAATGTAATATAAAATTAAAATTATTATAACTACATAATTTTAAGTGTTTTCAATCCATGAATATACCCCAACAACCATGTGTATAACATACCAATATAAATTTGATTTTAGACACCTGTCGTTGTTAAAAAATGTTTGGCCACTAACTTTTTTTGGTTGGCCACTAAAAATTTTGTTCTTAGTGACCAGTGGCCAGCCACTATTAAAAAATCTGAAGCTGAATCTTTAAAATTCCATATAAATAATCTTACCCTGTTAAATTAAATCCACGACTTCATCAGTCCGATAGAAAAAAAAACAAAAAAACTTTGAATTTTTTTTTTGGGGGGGGGGGGGGGGGGGGAGAGAAGTCCAGATTTTTTAGGTTTCCGGATTTTGGATGTCCGGATTTTCGAGGTTGTACTGTATTCATAATTCAAATATCAATAATTCTTGTAATTATTATAATTGATGAAGCACAATTGTACAAGTACAATGAATTTATTTAAAAACTTTTATATCTTAACTTTTATTCAGATTGAACGAAATTAAACAAAAATTTTTTAACTTATCCTTTGTCTACTTTATTTAATATTTTATGCTGAAACTAAGGGGATCTCTCTCAATTTGCAGCACTCACTCATTTTTTATGTTTTTCACATTTTCACATTGTTTTTCAACATTTCAAAAGAATTAAATGTATTTTATTCTCATCAGATTTGTGTAATATTTGTTAGTTTTCACCAATCAAGATTAAATTGGATCTATATAAAGATGTTTGCATGGTGTATGCACCTAAATGGGTGGTCCTTCAATTACCATGTAACGTGCACTCTAATAATTAATATTATCATTGGTAAACAATGCAAAAAACTTGTTCGCCAGCATTGATTCTTTTTACAGGGTCACATACTTATAATGTATTTAAAAATTTATAATTTACAAAATATTTAAATTTTTAAAAAATAATTAAAATTAAAATTTATCAAACAAAAAGTTAAAAAAAATGTTAGGTTCCCTAACCCCATAAATTACACACACCTCTATTCAAATTTCAGGTCAAACTACGCTTTTGTATATAGAAATTTTACAATTATAAAAGTACAATGAATTTATTTAAATATTTATTTAATAAAAAAATTTATTTTATATTTATTTAATATTTATTTAAATTTATTTTATATTTATCTAAATATTAAATTTAAATATTATTAACAATGTTACAGGGTGTCCCAAAAACATTGACCTTGACTTTAATTCCTTAAATATTGATATAATAAATTACAAAGTTGCATAAAAAAAGGTACAGAATTTTATGAAATCGATAAAAATTTTCAGGGGATTAAATTTCAAGAAATACAAAATTTAAATTTTTATATGGCCCCTGTACAAAAACATTTCCAATGAGTAAAATGTGCCCCATACACTAATAAAGTGATGTACAAAATTTCAGCATTTTATCATAAAAAGTGCCAGAGATATGTTTAAACAAAGTTGGTGAGGGATTAATCACAAATTAAAATGCAAATGTTTACAGCTAAAGTGCAAATGATGCAATGCAGAAATGCATCATAGGCAAATAATATCTGCCTCTTATCCTTAACGGATCTTTGGCATGGATGGAAAACATTTTGAACAAGGTTTGTAATCTGTGTGTAAAGTTATTATTTCTACACAGTGTAGATATTTTTGTAATTTATTTATGTGATCATTGTTTTCTTTCGTAATTTGTATATGACTCCTGAAACACGATCTGTCGACATGATTTGTCCCCTCTGAGAACCCATGTCGATGCATTGAAAAGTGATTTAAGTCAGAACTTTTGTCTTTTCATATCTCTGGGACTTTTTATGATAAAATGATGAAATTTTGTACATCACCTTATTAGTGTATGGGGCACATTTTACTCATTGGAAATGTTTTTGTACAGGGGGGCCGTATAAAAATTTAAATCTTGTATTTCTTAAAATTTAATTCCCTTGAAAATTTTAATCGATTTCATAAAATTCTGTACCTTTTTTTACGCAACTTGGTAATTTATTATATATGTCTAAGATCAATATTTAAGGAATAAAAGCCGAGGTCAATGTTTTGGGGACACCCTGTAGATACAGAGGTAATTAAGAATAAAATTTGAGAAAAAAATAAATTTTAAATTAGTTTTAGATATTTTGAATACAAAAAATAGATTTTTAATTTACAATATAAAGAAAATCAATTATTTTGTTTTCATTATACTTTATATTAAGCTATTAATATAAAACTATTTTCAATATAACACAAAATAATTAAATTATACTAACAATTTAAATATAAAAGTGAAGTGAGGTTTATATACAGCATTTATTACATTCTCTTTTGAAATATTTATTATCATAATGTAATTATTTTCTTATATAATATTTTAAAGCAATTAATGTATTTAACAAAGACAAATGTGCATAATAAATACCCCCAAAATAGGATACTGGCATTACATAAAATCAATTATACCCTTTCCATTAAGTAGGACAAAATATGCATAAATAACAGTTTTAGCACAAGGAAAAAAAGTAATATAAAAAAAATTACCAGGCATGGCATCAATCAAATCTCCACATATTATAAAAAATCGAGGTTTAGGATCCATAGCATTAATAGCACTTATGCACTCTTTAGCAAGCTTGATTTCTTTGTCCCACCCAATAGTAGTCAAGCGTTTAATGTAAGAGTCAATCATACCAAATTGAGTATCGGCACCTTGGATGAAATAAAAAGGGCCTTCCCAAGAGCCCTTACTTTCTGAAAGATATAGAAAGAACAAATTTAAAACTAAATTAATAAATACTTTAATCTAAAAACAGAGTAAAAGAAAATTCAATGTGGTATCAATCACACCCTTAAAAGGTGATAAAAATCATTCTATTTACCCTGAGAACTTTATTCATATTAAATACAGTTAAATATCATTCCCCCCAATTAAATTACATAAAACCAGATAAATAAAAATTAAAAGAGTGTTTCTAGATTTATTTCCAGATATTTTTCTTCTGTTTTACATAATAAAAGAAGATGTTCATCTGTGTGAATGTAATCTGCAAAATTAGTTTAAAAGTTAAACTGAATTACAATAGTTTAAAACAAATAACAATTAGCTTAAAAGTATAAAGCTGAAAATTGCCATTTTTTTATATTTCATCATATTAATTTATTCATTGCAACTGCAGATGATACTCTGTGCTTAAGTTCCAGATACAGGTGGTCTGCGAACAATATCTCAGACTTTCTGTCCAGCCATGGATGCAATAAAATTGGCAATTTTCTAAATTTAAGAATTTAAAAGATAAATGTTCAATTTTTGGAACATAGAATCATTTTAATATTTTTAATATGCTCTGGAAATTTGACTTTAATCGGATGAAAACTCACTGAGATAGCAATTAATTTTGTGAATTTTACAGCTAGAGTAAAGGAACTTTTTTTCTTTTTCATGACTTCAAATATTTTCATTTCTCACTGTTTATTTTGAGCAAACCAAAAGTTTAACTTCTTGAAAATCAGTTTTCTATCTTCACAAATTTAAAAGATATAGCATATGAGGTATAGTAAGTTATTTTGTAGGTATAGTTTTTAAAGGTATAGTAAGTTATCTTTATATTGTTCTGTTAATGATCTGCAAACCAGATGTTTGTGTCTATGCATGGTGAATTGCAGCATACTTAGAGCATATCAAAAGATCTTATTTAGGACATATCTGTACCTATTATTTAAGTAACAAGTGCTTATTTAAGACCCAGACAATGTCTGGTACATTTTCTACTAAAAAATGAAATTCATATACAAATTATATGCCCTAAAACTTAGATTCTTTTAACTATATATTTTATCTGAAAAGTATTGTTAAGGATTTATCCGACATAAAATCCTCAATTTCTAGACTGATGGATGAATTTCACACTAATAGCACACATACACAAAAAGACAAATTTTCATAATGTAATTAAAAACTGAAAAATTAATCATTTATGTAAACAAAAACTACCTTTTTCAAATCCTGGAAATGACTGATGAACAGCTTTATTTCTTAAACTAGCCATGGCTAACAAGTAGAGGATATTAAATTTAGGCTGCAAATATCATAAATCAGTGAGGATTAGGAATGTAAAATCAGAAACAGTTTTGATAACACCTTAAATATAGTAAAATTACGTTATAAACATAGAACACTTTTTTTTTTTTAATTTAAAGAAAGATAGAAACATTATAGAACTTTTAATTAAGTGATTAAATGTAAATTGTTTAAGTGATTAAATGCAAATTATTTAAGTGATTAAATGAAATTAATATTTTTGAAATGAAATATTATCTTTGACGAAATGGTTTAATATTGTCATAATTTCTTTGCACATTACGAAAAATATATTTAAAAAAAGTAAATTGAAAACATACTTGTTAATACTGAACAAATATAAACAAAACTAAAAGAATATCTTTGTATCTTGGGTGTGAGGTGTATTCAACTTCCTGATGCATTCATACTTTATAACATTTACATCCATACTTTATAACATTTAGATGTTGTTTCATCCATATTTTATAACATTTAGATGCTGTTTCATCCATACTTTATACCATTTAGATGCTGTTTTTACACGGTAATACCTCTTTTTATATGTGGAAAAAAAAAATCATTACCCTGTTTTCACATAATTATGTGAAAAATATTTTCTCATTATTTAAATAATGAGAAAATATTTTTTTCACAGATAGTACTTTTTTTTTCTTACAGTGAAACATTTTGTTATTTCAATCAATGTGTACAAATCAAATTTGCATATCAACATAAAATGCAGAATACATTTTTTACTGAAAAGCTATATTCGCGAAGTGCAAGCACGGTAGAAACCCCCTTGTTGTTTACTTAAAAGCTGACCTCTCTTGAATCACAGAATATATATTAATCTGTGGTCAGGAGACTAATACAGTGTGCGGGAGTGTGTGTGGAGGGGGGGGGGGGGGGGATTGCTGACTGGGAAAGAGAAAGATTTTTGAGGCCATTTCGAAAAATTAAATGTGCTTGCGACACATATGGAACGCACCCTTAGATACACTTGCAATAGAGAACATATCCTTAGAGCTGAAGGAAGGAGCACATTTTAAATCTTCCATGACATTGAAGAGCTACTTGTTGTCAGTTTAATTTAGTTATCAAAATTTGATCGAGTTTCGAGATCTGAAGATAATCGAGGCACTTGCACATTTTCATTCCAGATATTACATTCTAAAAGTAATGATCTTTTAAAAGCTTATAGACAAGCTTAAAGGGATATATCGTAATAAGAAAATTAAGAGATGTATGACAAGCTTCCTAAAAAATATAACAGTAACGTTAATGACAGTTATGTTACAATTTGCTACATCTGCCATCATAAAATAAAGGATAGCGTAATTTTATTTATGATCTTACTTACTTTAACACATGGTAATAATTTTGATAAGAGTCTCATAGAAAGCTAGGTGACCTTTTAATCATTCTTATCGACATAAAATCTGATTACGCTACGTCGATAGGAAATGTTCCCGACCTTGATCTACGATACTATTTATCACGTGTAAGAGAGCGGGTGGTATTTTCTGGGCAACTTCGAATTTCTGGTATATACTGGACAGAATTTTTACTTGTTTTCCAGTAAAACTCCAGTTGTTTTTAAAGTTTTGCTTACATTTTTATAGCGGTTACAAAAGGTACGTTTACAGTTACGAAAGTCAATTTTTATAAATGTCATAAATTTCAGATTTTAGCGAAAAGGAAAAACGTAATTAAATTATATTAACTTCAGAGAAGTTTCAGAGTATTATATTGAATTAGAAACTTTAGATCCACCATCGTCTGCTATCTAAACGTAGAAAATCAAAAACGATATTTCTCAAGATATTGGGGATCTGTAAGGTATACTATACAGTATACTATATTTTAATGTCTGGTGAAACATTTATGAATATTCATTACATTGCTAAAATAGTGATTGACATATTGATACAGCTCGATTCATTAGCTTACAATACATCGGCATTTAGTATGGATACACTTTTATACGATTTTCGACGAGTCGGGTGGTCTGGGCTTTCGACACTTTTATACTATACTGTCGTTTTATTCTATCGCGCCAAATCGGCGATAAGCGGAGTGCTATGTTGCGACCTTGGTAACCCTTTAACTCTTCATACTTCGTAACCATGGTAACCTTACGAATTGATAACTCTGGAAACTCTCAATTTGGGTTATTTTATGCTCATTTCTGAATTCTTCTGCTGATCTAATTAGATGTTTTGGAACAAGATTTAAATACAAGTATTGGTAACATTTCTTTGATTTCTTTTGTGTGTGCTAAATGGTTGTGAAGAGTGAAAGATATAGTATTGTTCTTTTTGATCGTTTAATTGATAGTGGTAAAATGAATGCAATTGAATGGTGTATAAATCAGGGATAGATTGCAAGTAGGTAATGCGATTGTGTGAAAGGAATGATAGTACGGAAGAGTTTGATGGTTATACGTGGGCTTGCCGTGTTTTTGGAGCGAATGCGCATTACGGGAGAAGTATAAGGAATCGTACGTGGTTTAGTATTCTAGATTGAGTTTGATGGAGATTTTGAAACGCGGACATAACATGAAAATCACTCTATGCGCGATGGAACACTTGTTGCACAAATAGATGTTGCTACGTGCAGACCCGGATTAAGCATATCTGTGGCCCCGGGCCAGAACTTAGAGTGGGGGCCCCTGTTCACTGTAAATTTTGCAAATTTCTTTCTTCGCAATAATATACGTACCGTAATAGTACTAACTTGTAGAACGTATACTTAAATATGTACAAATGGCTAAAATTGTTTCAATAATCACCAGTTGGATGATTCCAACGAATATTACATTTGTTTTTGGCATCAAATGTTTACATTCTTTACAACATATAGGGGGGATATCAAAATATGAAAATGGGACTGTGACATAACGATTTGTTGAAAAACAAGTTACAAGAAGACTCAAGAAACATTCTGGCTTACACAATCTTTTTTCTTGACTTTTTAGTAGCAAAATCATCAATTATCTCGTTAAAGTCCATTTAGGTCGTTTAATTTCTCCTGCTTCATCACATTGCGTTTTTCGGATTTTATAATTTTTAACTTCGAAAATGAACGTTCACCACTTGCATTGGAAATCATCATGCAACTATATATTTGCAACCCTTTTTCTATGTTAGGGAAAGCAGATGAAATTCCACTTTCATGCATATAGCTATAAAAGTTTTGTAGGTTCAGCCTCTTTCTTTTCTCCTACATATATCTCATCTGGGACTCGATGGATCTGGAACCTGTTTCTCCATCATCGTCTTCATCACTCTCCTCTTCTTCGTCATCAGCAGAGATGTCCATAAAAAGCACTGCTGACTCAGGATAATTGGCATTAATGTATACTTTGATATGGATGCATTCTTCTGCAAATTCTCTTTCATCAACATCATCTTTGTATATTTTTGCAAAGCATTCACTATGCTTTCTTACTGATTCTTCCTCTAAGAAAAGCAGATCCTCAAAGAATCCAAAAATCTCAAAGATGTTTCGGTAAGCTTTAGATCGAGCATCCAAGTTTTTGATTAAACTGTCTACCAAGGAAGGAAAGTTTCAATCTTCATCTTTTCTGTACCAGATAAAACAACATCTGGGGAACCTTCGTTATCATAAAATGTCAATCTAGAACTTTGCATTTTTATTCGGATTATGGAATCCTGGTAATTAGGCTCTTTTTTTGATCTGGCCAAGGCTTCATACCAATCATAGCTTTCCCTCTTCTCCTGAATACACAATGTGAGAGATTCCAGGAGTTGCACGGCGACATGCAATGTTACAGTTGATTTTTGCAGAGAAGTATTGACTTTATTAATTCTTCTCAATAAATCACACCAAAAGTATATGAGGAAGTGTGTTTCAAATCTCTCCATATACTGTTTTAGGCCTTCAGCTTTCAATCTCGTTTCAGATGATTCAAACAAGTCTGATGACAAGGAATTTAATGTTGCCTCAATAGACGGGTAGCTCTCTTTCAATGCTGTGACTGCATCTGCTCTAGCAAACCACCGGGTATCAGATAAATTTTTCAGAATTTTCTTTTTTGAACCTAACACGGATGAGAGAATTCCCCATCGATGCGTTGAGGAATTAAAAAAGGTGTACAGATTCTGTATGATGTAAAAAATGCAGCAACTTCTCTGCAGCTTTCAGCTGTTCTGACACCCACAAGATTCAAGGTGTGAGCTGCACATGGTATGAATAATGCCAAAGGGTTTTCCACCTTGATTCTGGCCTGAAGTCTATTGTACCTGCCGCTCATGTTAGACGCGTTATCGTAAGATTGACCTCTGCAGTTAGACAGGAAAATTTGGTTTTCCTTCAGAAGTCCAGTAACCTCATTGAAAAGATTTTCAGCACTATGTATATAAATTGGTATGAACTTTAAAAACCTTTCTATAGAGACATCACTTCTTACATATCTAATTATGAAAGTCAGTTGACCTATGCAAGATGCATCAGGCGTAGAGTCCACAGATATCGAATAGTAATTTTCTTGTTTCACTTCATCCACAATTGCTGCAAACAACTTCTGACCTATGACGTTAATGAACTCATCACAAATTGTTGACGAAAGATAAGACACGTTACCCTTTCCTTTCATGCGGAGTACGATCATGTTAAACATGTGGGTCCGTAAGTCCTTCCGAGAGGTTGGTGGTAGGGGAAGAAGGGCACGGTCCCTGTAGGTGCCTCCCCCACTGGATTCAGTCTAAATTGGGTGACACTTCCCGGCCGTCCAAACGGTTACCTTACACTTTTCTGGTAGGTCGGACGGTCTGGGTCTCAACAACAACAACGTTACCTTTCGTTCCACTCCATATTTTTTAATATGCTCATGTAAGAACGGGTCAAATTTGCTAACTATTTCCAAGGTTCCCATGTAATTCCCATTTTTTGCTGACCCAAATATTTCCTCATCACCTCTAAATGGTAGACCCCTCTGTGGTAAAAATTTTATGACTTCGACTATTCTTCGCAATATTTCTCTCCAATAATCTCTTTCTTTGTTCATATGGATTTTAAGTTCAGTGTCTATTCGTCCTTGTTCTCTGCATCGCCTCATGTACGTAAACAGATTTTTTCTATGTTCGAAGCTCGTTTCATGGCCTGAGAGGGATCGTGAAGCATGTTTCACTTTATTAACTGTAAATTGTGTTTCGAAAGTTAATTCAGAAAAATGTATAAGATAAATTTTTATTTTGGAAGAAAAGTTAGACGTTTATAGAGTCGAAATTTAATTCATTATTTATATTATATTTTTAATTTATATATAATATAAATTTCATGCCACTTGGGGGCCCTCCAGAGTCGGGGGCCCCGGGCCATGGCCCGGTTGGCCCCGTGGTTAATCCGGCCCTGGCTACGTGCGATTTCCGACAGCCAGCGGAGCCGGATACATTTTTTTTTTTTTTTTAGCGGGCGAGCGTAGCGAGGTTAGTCCCCGAAGCGGGCATAGATCCATGTTCTAATTGCTACATCACTCTATAAGCCACAGCACATCTATTGCACAAGCAGCTGTTGCTACGTGCGATCTTCGACAGGCAGCGGGACCGGAATCTGTGATGTTTTTTCAGCGGACGAGCGTAGCGGAAGCTGACGTAGATCCATGTTCGAATTGCTACATCAATCTATGAGCCACAGAACACTTATTGCTATGTGCGACCTCTGACAGCCAGCGGGACCGGATTCTGTGATTTTCTAACGGGCGAACGTAGATCCATGTTCGAATTGCTACATCACTCTATGAGCCACAGAACACCTGTTGCACAAACAGCTGTTGATACGTGCGACCTCCGACATATACATACGTATATATATACATATACACGACATATACATTATTTTAGAAGCTTACATTCGTTTAACTTCGCATATACATTGCAGAATTTGCTAGTAAATGTATACATATTTAGAACGCTACTTAGTGATTATTGTAAAAATGAGTAGTAGTGTATATTCACTTAAAATGCACTTTAGCAAGTTAAATCTTTAAATATATATTGTTATTAATGTATTCTAAATAACTAATGTTCATCACAAAGATAAATTCGATGGGTTTAATTTCAATATTTATTTGACAACATCGTCAGTTTACTATTATGCGCTATTAAAAATAATGTCTCACTGCACTTACGTTTCTGCGTATTCTACTACGCAGGTTGTTTGTTTACGTTCGTGAAGAGAATTGGAGCCAAAGAAGTCGCCAAATTAGAGACCGTACCGGTCTTTGGGATAATGTCCGATACTTACATGTATTCGAGTCCTGTGTGCGTCAGGTTTGACCCAACCTGCACCTACAAGGAAATTATTGACCTGCACTCATGAAAGAGAAAATTATCTACCTGCAACACAACCCGAACCACAGCCGGTCTACACAGGCCGTGGCGCCAAAATCATGACGTGACGCTAGAAGGGGAACTCTCGCTAACTCGGGCAAACTTGCAAATTGAGAAGTTAAAAAATATTTCAAAATAATTACACTTTTACTCATTTCTATGCCTAAATTTTAGCACAGTTAATTTTATAAAGATTATCTAAACTTAGATGGGGGGAGGGGGGGTTGTTGTTGTTGAAACCCAGACCGTCCGACCTACCAGAAAGGTGGGGGAGGGGGGGTGTATATTTTTTTACTGGAGCTCCCATAAAGCAAGAACTACTCTGTCTAAATGATTACAAAATTATATATAATCTAGATCCTTTTACAGTTACAAACCCAGTGTTAATGAATATTAAGTACCTTTCATTTTTTTTCTACTACTGTAAACAATACAATTAATATGACATCAAAATTTCTACAACCATATGTATAATAGCAAAAAAATATTGTGTGACAATTCTATTTTTATATATAATTTGAAATATTTTCACATTGCTGATGAGAAAAATCACTTCAATTGATTTCTTATAAATATAGGTTCATTAGGATTTAACGAAGCAAAATTTATTGCCAAACTTACTTTAAAATACAATCACAGATGTAATGGACAATTTTACAACATATTATAGTATAATGTGTGGTATAATATATATACAATAATTCTATAAAATGCATCAGTATCTCCACTGTTTCTATCTTAGTTACGTATGGTAACATCAATATGAAAATTTCTAAAAAATAAAAAAAATTGTAATAGTCTGCTGAAAACAAGAACTGGTAAGTAAATGCATTGTAGATAATACATTGAAACTCCTTTTAAGAAAACTGATGAAATAACGTATGAATATGAGATATTACCATATATATAAATGCGTTTCAGTTATAAAAAATTTGCTTCCTAAAGTTTTGTTTTTATTTCCTTTCATCTTTTTTTTTTCCATTTTTTCCATCCTCATTTTTATTTTTAACATAATTATTCAATAAAATCTTAGCTATAGTAGTAATGACTTTTTATTTCGATTACCTTTGAAGGTTCATGAACAACGCAAGTCCAACATGATTCCATTTCTCGATTTGTATCTAAATATCTCAAAGTTAGGTTTAATATGATATGATGATTTCAAAGTTGTATAAATTCCGTACATCAGAAAAATTTGCCTCTTTAAGGTTTTCATTATTTTGGAAATCAGGGTACTGTAATTTAGTGTCTTTTACATTTAACCAATTATTTCTTATAGATTTTAATAAATGAACAGGATCATACATCAAATACAGAGGTATATCAGGATTACTTGGATTATATACAGCATCATTATATTTATCGTGTTTCTTAAAAAAAAGCAAACATGCTTCTATTAATATCGTTGTTATCAGTAATAACACACAATACATTAAGGTCAAGTTCTTTTAACTTGCAAATTAACATAGATGTTAAATTATAGAGCTTTTGTTCCGTAAATGTTGAAACTGGGGCAATTGCTATTACGTCTTTATAATTCGAAAACATAGATGTAATCAAAAACACTTGGGCATGTTTTGCTTTTTCATTACTATCAAAACAATCACCGGTAACTTTACCACATTTAAACGTATACCTAGGATCAACATAAATCTCATCAAGTAAGAGAGAGACAAATTTTTGGTATTCGTTTAAACATTGTACCCTACGTTTTAAATAACTATTACACGGATTAAAAAAATCTGAATCCACATTTAACTTTTTTGAAATTCTACTTAATGTTCTCACATGAGACAATGTCAGCACCTTTGAATTTCTAAATGCCTTATAGCACG
The DNA here is from genome assembly GCA_951213105.1 of Amaurobius ferox. Lineage (NCBI taxonomy): Eukaryota > Metazoa > Arthropoda > Arachnida > Araneae > Amaurobiidae > Amaurobius > Amaurobius ferox. Next base: position 165,497,202 of record OX578134.1, on the reverse strand, counting down.
AAGAACTAGATAAGTATATTTTAAAGCATAGAATAAACAGTTCTTGTGAAAATCGAAGCAATTTCTACACATACCTGCTTCTGTTTCTCCAACAGCTTCACTGCGGCTTTGATATAATTAAGTTGTGATGGAGTAGAATGCACAGTTTCACATGCACTTATTAATAAATCCTGATCATGTTTATTTGCAATTAGGCTAAATTGTATTCCACATTTTTGTAGCTGCTTCTCACTGTACTGGAGATTTTCTAAAAACACATCGAACGTTTTTTCTTGGCATATGCTGATACTCGCAATAACACATGGCACAGATGATGCATTAATGCGAACTTTAAGAGATATAAACTATTTAAAAAATGGCTCTAAAGCACCCATGAACGTTAGTTAAATGATAATAAAACATAATAACAACTTATAATGCACAAAACACGATGCTATAAAACTAATAGAACATTCCGAAAACCTCAAAAACATTTTGCAATCATCAACCACTCCACGAGGGACGCTGACCGCGCTTAGATTTTTGTTCTCTTCTTTCTGAATGCTCCCCTCTTACAGTGATGTCACGACAATTTCTCCTCAATGGCGCCACGGCCTGTGTGTAGACCGGCTGTGCCCGAACCCACAGCAAATGACCCAAAACACAGACTACAATGGAATTCAATTATTTCAATATTTTATTCCTTAGCGGATCTAAGGAAAAAAAAAGACTTGGTATGCAAAATAGATTAAGAGCTTATGGCAAAAAAGAAAAGAAAAACTGCTGAAAAGTTACCACAAAAAATAAATAAATTAAAGCATATTTTATGAAAATGAATAGTCCAAAAATGCACTTCTAAGGAAAGGACAAAAATAGTTTTATTGTAAATACCTAATGGTGACTCCATTTTTCTTCATTGCGACTTGTAATAAGATATTTTTTTATATAAAACTTTGAAACAAAAAATTATTTACACATATACAAAAAAAAAATGACATGTAAACCTTAATTTCATTTATACGTAAAAGTAAAAAATATTTTATATAAATCTTAAAATCCAACCTGGTGCAAGCCTCTACTATGTATCAATGCACTAACTTTCAATTATATATTGTATCAACAATTTTCTTCAATTTGGGATCTTTTTTCTTGAGTAATTTTGTTATAATGATAAAAGTAGTTCAGAAGATTATTTGTTTTGCTAAAATGTATTCTTGAAGATCTTTACAGTTTGTTCTAAAAAAATCAAATACCTTGAAAGTTCTTACAATAACTGCATCTTGAAAAATATGTTCTACTTTTATGAATTTCTGCAAATAAGAATTATGTAATTTATGCAATTTGTAGGCTGTAGCTTTTCTCCAATTGAAATTTTCTTTTTTTTTCAGATCATTCCCAGTCGCATATAATCTTAACAGAACTCAATTTTGTTTATATTAATTTCATTTATCTATGCTATAATCAATAATATGTTTCTAAATAATACTATTATTATCATTTAAATAATTTTCACATAGTTTGTTAAAATAAAAATTATAAACGAGTTTCTAATTTAATTGTTATATATTCCACCTTTTAAATTGTAATTAATTTTCTGGCCCAATAAATAAAAATTTCTTAAATACAGCATTAAATACAAAAACCTGGTCTACTAATTTCAAAGACAAATAGTAGCCTTCTTCTTCAAGATCAACCAGAAGTGTGGCCACACTTACTCAAGTTAGGTCATTGCTGACTTGACTTGAGTAAGTGAAGTCATGCTTCTTGTCAGTTCTGAAGAAGAAAGCTGTCATTTGCTTTTGAAACTAGCAAAACATTTTTTTTTCTTGTATTTAATGCTGTATTTATGGAGTATTATGAAGTATTATGGAGTAGAAGTATTTATGGAGTATTTATTGGGATTTATTGCAGCAGTTTTTCTTTTTTAAGTGATTATTTGATTAATTTTCTAGGTCAAAATAGTAAGGATATTGATAAGATTCAATAATAATACAACAAGGTGTGATATTGATATAGTATTGATAAATCACTAAACGACACATATTGATACACCACATAAGCATGCCCATTACTCTCATTACTATGCAAATGTTGTATGAAATACTTTTCCAGTTTCATCCTCAGAAAATTATTATACAACTCTGTGCATTATATATGCAAACAATTAACCATATTCAAATGCAGCAGTAAGGTATACAAAAATATCTCAAACTACTCATTTGTATAGCCAGGCCCACCAGCCACCAATAAAAGTGGGACTAAAGAATGCATTACATAGACACTCGGCAGGCTAGTCCCCATAGTTTATGAAAAGGCTAATAACATGCAAAAATTGGGGTAATTGGGGGGGGGGGGTCTGTGCATGTGCTGCATAAGAGCCCAAAAATTCTGTTACCAGCACTGTGTATAGCACTTTATTGTATAATTTGCATTATTTTCCTAATCGATGACTACCACTGAAACCTTCTATTTGCAGAGAGGAATATGTTCATATAACTGCATTGTGAGTAATAATGCCTTCCATTAACTGAACAGTTACATTAGTTCAATGAAATATTAATTATACAAAAAAAATCATTGAAATCAGTCAATGTATTTCAGAATAACACATGTTAAGACATTTCACAATATCAGTCGCTGCTATGGGAGCTCTGCTCTAATTATTTCTAAATTGTTTGTTATAAGTGAAGTTTTAATTTTTTTCTTTTTAATTGCATGAATAAAATACTTATAATTCTTATGCAATTTTAGTTGAAATTTATGCAATGGCTACAAAATGGGGAGTTGTAAGTGCAGGGAAGATTTCTCATGACTTTGTTACTGCAGTTCGGAGTATGCCTGGCAGTGATCATGAGGTATGTTTCTTTACTGATGTTTTTACTCCCTCTAGATGCATAGTATGATGTATAGCAAAGTTATTATGTCAGAGTCAAAAATTCAAATGAGTGTTTAAGTAGATTGATATGTTTTGAGCATCCGTGAACTCAAATTAAAAATTTTTGAGGATATGAACAAGAGTCTGCAGACACAATGTCTCTTAAATGAATATAAATTTTTGAATAAAATTTGATACAATTATGCAGGAATCTGTTAATACTGAAACTCTGTTGATTTTGATTGAAATCATATATTAAAAAGGCCCTATTATTTTTACTGGTTTTGAAAAGAAATCTGAATGGTCAAATATATTAATCATTCATTGTTATATGTAGCCTCTCATTAGGAAACAGATTACACTCCTTTAGGAATACCAGCTTGGACTATTTGTTCTTGAGACATTGCATGCTTTTTTAATTTATTTCTAAAAAAAGGCATACGAAATTTTTAATTTATTAAATATGGATAAATGAGTGGGGCTCAACAAATGCAATATTATGAGACAAATATATTTACATCTTTTTCATTACTTAGCATGTGCCATCCACTAGATGACATGTTATGTAATAGTCTTATTTAAACAACGCCAACTCATTTCACATATTAATTTTATACCAATGACTTTTTGCATGCAAGTGCAATTTTTTTTTTCTGCCAACCAAGTTACTATAAGCACCAAATTTTCATTTTGTGGTAAACTTTTTTTTGCCTACCCAGACCTTCCAACCTATCCAAAAGTTTAAGTGTTGGATGGACGCAATGAAGTGCCACCAAATTTAAACCAGAACCCAATGGGGGTGGAAATCACAGGGACCATACCATCCTTCCTCTAACTCATCACCTCTTGGATAGACTTTTGGATTTAACATGCCCATACTCCACATAGACTTTGAGCAGAGTTGGGCAAAATACATTGAAAATGTATTTTTGATACAAAATACATAGGTTTTAGGGCATAAAATACAAAATACTTTTCAAATTTAAAAAATTCCAAATACAAAATACATTTTAAAAATTAAACATTTGCTGTGTATTGGACTGGATTCCATTTTCAGTGACAAGCAATATTTATGTATGCATTTTATTGGAAATAAATAAACCTTTTGTGTTTGTTAAATATTAACATTAGCATTTTAAAAGGATTAGAATGTATCAAAAATGGTATGACTTAAAAGTCTAAACTCTTTGAAATTTTAAATCTCCAAGTTAATAAAATAAAAATAAATAAATAAAGTAAATTAATCCATAGGAGAACACATTTTATATAACAGACAAACATATAATTAAAAAAATCTGATATGGGCAACATAAGACTTTCCTTATATAATGCAATGAATTTACTCTTTTTACAGTCAAAAAATAATGTATAAGATGCACGGTAATGTGTTTTTAATGTTGAATTGTACATTTGGCAACTTTCCGGATGACAACATGCAATACTATTTTAAAGTACCCAAATAACTTATATTTCATATAATTCTAAATTAACAATTATCAATATTGATAGCATCCTCAATAAGCGATATAGTACATATATTAAAATATTTTAATAATTAATTCATGAATTAGACGTCATTTTCATCAATCTAGGGTGAAATCTCGCCAAGATGGCGATATCTCGCTAATTATTCACCAAGTTCGCCAAATGTATTACCAAGTGTTACATATAAACGGAGAGAAGAGCATTTCTTATATACTAGAAGGTTCGCTCATCATACGACAGAAATCAGAATTTGTGAAAGATTATACTTCTCATTCAACATCATTTTAGGCACTTTAGCACCATTTAAAAAAGTCACCAAGTTAGCGACATCCCACTAAATTTCTCATCAAGCATTATAGACGGAGAAATGGATTATTTTTATAATCTATTCTTGCGTTCTTTTCAAGATATTGAACTTTCATCAATTAGTCGTCATTTCATTGATTCAGTGTCAGTTTCATCAATTTGGCGAATTTTTATCAATTGGGTGACATTTTAGTCAATTTGGCAACATTTAAAAAGTCACCAAGTTGGAGATATTCCAAAAAATTCGTTACCAAAATTTCATCCAAACGTTACGGATGGAAAAGTAGTTTATTCTTATAGTAGATTCTTATACTCTTTCTAAGATATTGAAATTTCTTCAATTAATCATCATTTGTCAATTAGTCATCATTTTCATTAGAGTCACTTTTATCAATTTGGTGATATTTTCGTTAATTTAGCAATATTTAAAAAAGTCACCAAGTTGGCAATATTCTGCCAAATTCATCGCCAAAATCTCACCAAGCATTATGGACGGAGAAATAAGTTATTCTTATAGCAGATAAATGACTATTGGCGTCCAACTACAAAAGTATTACTCAAAGTATCTTTTCTCATGAATGAAATGTACTAGATCCACAAGAATGATGTAACCGAATTTATCGCATAATATTACATATGAAAAGTGAACATATTTCACAATAGTTAATAATTTATTTTCTATTTCATGTGAGTTTTTGATAAATTTAATTTAAAAATGTACAATATCTCGAGAATGGTTCATGCTAACGTTCTAAAGTTTGTGTCAATTGTTTTTTAATGAAAAATTACATAAAAAATGGCTATTTGCATAACTTTATTAAAGGTTTTGATTTTTTGATGATTTTTTCAAAATGTCACTCGAAAATTTAGGGGGGTTCTGAATATTCGACTACTCTTAAAAACAATAGGCTTCCAGTATTCATGGATTGTAATTTTTGTACCAAATTTTGTTTGAATCGCTCCATTCGTTTGTGAGATATCGTCTCCACAGACTCACTGACACACACACATACAAACACACAGACATCACCTCCAAAATGTTTAGTTCATGTTCAGGTATGCTTGAAACGTGCTCTCATGTCGAAAACTTGAATTCGAATTTTCGACCCCGTCACAATACTTTTCTTATACATTATACTATATATATAAGGAAAGTAAAACATTATACTATGTATATAAGGAAAGTAAAAAGTAAGCGTCCTCTCCATATAAGTTCTATAGATATTCTTAGATATATATATTATTAGAAATTATAAATTTTTGAGCCTAAAGTGGAAAAAAAGAACTGAGGGTGCAAGTCCTTAGTGAAGCCCTCAACCCTCTCCAGAATTTGATGCTGAATCCATAAAAGTCATTATCTTTATCTATAGACAATTTTGAGAAATATATGTTTTAAGAAAATTTTTTGAACCAGATGTGAAAAAGCAACCAGAAGTAAAATTTCTTAATGAACCACACTACTTGAAGCGGAATCCATATTATCAGTTATCATCTAAGCTCTATCTATAGCCAATTTTGAGATATAAACGTTTCAAGTAAAATGGCAATATTTGAACCGGAAATGAAAAAGAACTGGAAGTGAAAATCCATAGTGAACCTCCAACCCCTTTGAAATATGATGCTAATTTCAAATCAGTCATCATCTGAGCTCAAGGAATTTCAAGGAAACACTTTACCTAAAAATAATAATATGACAAATTTTTTGCTACCAATAAAACACAATGCATGATATAGCACAACCACGATTAACCCTTTAAGCCTGTCATTCATTTCCCTTCGTGTGCACTGCAGTGGGGAGTTTTTTTCTCCCATACCCTTTTTCCCATTGATTGCGTGTTGAATGAGAAGGTGTTTTGCTGAAATAAGTATTAAGTAAATAAACATATATAATAACAGATTAGTAAATAAACATGTATAATAACAGATAAGTAAATAAAAAAACATACAATTCCAATTTTTAATAGTTCCTCTTGGTGTGATAAATTTTGAAACGTGGAATCACACATACTACAATCAACACTTCTACAACTTCACAGTCTGGACACCATATCCTGGTTTCTTTCCTAAGCTTCTTGCCAGTTTTATTGGATGCATAACATACAACACATCGCCTAGTTGGCTCTTTGTTGCAGGGTATGAGATAACTTACACTTTGCTGAAATAAGATTGAAAGCATTTGAGGCCGCCATTGCTTTGAATGTGAAATTCCAACAAAATTGCATTTATTTTATGCGCGTTTACGAAATACTGCCTCTGATAAAATTTATTTTGTAGGACTACTACTGCTATCTAGTGTAAAAGATTGTAAACACAGTTAGTATCTCATAAAAAAAATCATATGATGTGTTATTTCTGTCAAACACACAGGAGTCTCGGCTTTAAAAGTGCATGACGAGTCTACCTTGTCAAACCCGCTTAGCGGTAATGCAATGCATAATGAGTTGAACTCGTCAACAATGCTTAAAGGGTTAAACGAATGCCAGGCATCTAACATAAATACTACTGTATAAAACCCCGGCCACACACTTTGCTACCATAAACCCTTGGGTTGGTCGTGTGGTCTGGGCCTTCAACACTTCAACTACTGTATAAAACAACAGTTAATATCTCATTAAAAAAATTATATGACGTGTTATTTCTGTCAAACACATAGAAGTCTTGGCTTTAAAAGTGTATGACGAGTCTACCTCGTCAAACCGGCTTAGCGGTAGTGCAATGCATGACGTGCTGAACTCATCAACAACGCTTAAAGGGTTAAACAAATGCCAGGCATCTAGTATAAATACTACTGTGCTAGATGCTACTGTATAAAACTAAAATCTTACCTTTAGATGCATCAAAATTCGTTGTGGTTTCAAAAGTTTCATTTATAACCACACATTTTAGTTTGCATAATTGGCTTTCCCTCATATTTGCCTATTGTCATCAATACTAATACTGCATACCATGCACGTCTTATTCCATTAATTCCCCAAATACATTTGCATTATGAGCAGCAGTATCTTCCATCTTTTCTCATGTCTTTGCAATATATACAATGCACAGCAGAACTTGGATTGCCTATGCTTCTGTTTCTACAAAGAATGCAACTTCAAGCCCTCTTGCTGCCCCTTTTCTTTATGCACATAAACAGGAGCCATCTGCCAAACAGCATCATTATATAATTTCAATATAAACTTGAAGTTTATAACAGAAACTATATTTTTCATAGGCCACTACAATCCCATTAGTTATCATCTTTATCGTCACTAGGTTGAAAAAGGATGTTTAGATTAACTCCTAGAAACAAATTCAATGACTAATTAGCCTTTTTCTCTTTTGGGAATCGTTCATCTGCGGTTTAAACATGACAATTTGAAATCTGAAAAAATGTATTTTGAGTATTTTGAAAATACAAAATACTCTGAAAATGTATTTTCAATACATTACCAAAATACTTTAGTTTTTTCAGTTTAAAATACAAAATATAAATGTATTTCGAAATTGTATTTCAAATACATGTATTTTCGATACTGCCCAACTCTGACTTTGAAATAGTTTTGGACAGCATCGAGGATCAAACCCAGATCTACCATGTGCAATCCTCTTGTTTTAACCACTAGCTTATCTCGGCCACAGTGGTGAACTTCTAAACATAGGTATGAATAGATAAAAATAAATTGTTTTCTAAATTTATTAGGGAAAAAATGTCATAGTTTGTGTTTGTAAGAAACGTTATGCTCCACCTAAAACCAAATTTTTACTAAACATTTCATATTAAGCATAAAAATTTATAGTGAAAAGCAAAATCATTTCTTACTCTGCATCTAATTTCAATGGATTGAACTAACATCGTGAAGCTCTTGAAATGAATAAATTTTACTTTTGTCTATTTACTGTTATTATGCTCCTGTCTATTTACTGTTATTCATAATCAACATTAATTTCTTTGATTGCCCCTTTTAAATCATTTAGTAATTTTGGTTTTGGACTGCTACTTTACATTAGTTATATAGAGAACAAAATGTATTCTTTTAAATATTACATGATCTATAAACTCATGAATTTTACTTTCGTATTTTTTCTTTTAAAATATTTAAATAAATTTGATTTTTTTTATAATTCCACATGTTTACAATGCAAATAAATTTATATTTGTTATATTTCTATGCATGGTAACTTGAATAAATCAGTTTTCTCTTGCTTAAAATAATATGAGTAACTATATTACATCATTTTCCACACCAGGAAATATGTAAAGTGGTCACTTATTCTCTAAGGTGCCAATGTCTAGTAAATTTATACATCAGGTTTTACTAAATTAATACAATGTTTTAATTTTTTAAAATATTAAATTTTACAAGTAAAGATCTTAATTTGTTGATACAGAATAAATTTTAAAATGGAACACTAAAAATGTAACTTTAAAAAAATTTTAAATTTCTAAAAATTCATTCTTGAAATAGGCTAAAGGCTTGAAATTGACTAATGTATTTTATTTGATGTATTATTTTAAATTGAAAGAAAATGAAACTTTTTTTTTTTTTTTTAGTTTATTGCTGTGGGAGCAAGAAATTTAGAATCTGCAAAAGAATTCGCTTCTCGGCATGGAATTCCTAAGGTATATGGATCATACGATGAATTGGCAAAAGATGTAGATATTGGTTAGTATTTCTAGTGTACAATTCACAAAATATTTTATGGTATAATCTAGTTTGGAGATTTTGGTGCAGAGATCTACATTCTCGTACTATAAAAGGAATTTTACTACATTCATTATAATAGTTATTATACTCATTTACAAGATTTTCAGTTCTGTCCAAATAAAATTCAAGAACTGTCAAGGACCAAAACTTGTTTTCAAGGACTGTGTTTACTACTAGCTACCTCAGATTATGTTCTCTTAAAATAAATGTGCTAATTCACTTTTGATAAATAAATATAAACATAGTTTATCAAGTAATTTCACTCTCAATTCATCAAAAGTAGCCATCCATGGTGTTCAATGTAAATTAGTCTGACATGACTCTACATAGCATATCTTTATCTGCAAGGTAATGAAAAATACTCAGCTATATACTTGGTCTGCTTAACGGTAATGACAGAGATTGATTGCAGATTGTTAAGGGGAGCGTCAGTAAATCTTCTGCCCTATCCACGCTTTGTTAACTTTCGGGGCACACGTTTTTCGCCGAAATTCTGCTCAAACAGTTGCGAAATATTTTCTGATAGATAAAATGCAATGCTTAGATTATACTAAAACTAAATTTAATACCCAATAAAACACAGAATATATTTTTTATTTTAATTCAAAATATTTTTAGTGCTGCCATCTGTTGTCGTAATTTAATTCATACCGACTATTTTTATTTTTTAATGAACATTTTTAAATGTCCATTCCTTCTAATACGCTATTCAATACAACAACAGATCATATATAATAATGCCACAATCACGGAAACGAAATTGAACTTGGAGACAAAGGAACTCGAAGACAAAACTGCAGTCCTCAGTGATGTACATTCAGATCCCCTTTTATCAAATTTATAGAATGAGAAATTACCTTTCCATGATTGTGGCATTATTATATATGATCTGTTGTTGTATTTAATACTGTATTAGAAGGAATAGATATTTAAAAATGTTCATTAAAAAATAAAAATAATAGGTATGAATTAAATTACAACAAATGGCAGCACCAAAAACATTTTGGATTAAAAAAAATATATATTCTATATTTTATTGAGTATTAAATTTAGTTTTAATATAATCTAAGCATTGCATTTTATCTTTTAGAAAATATTTTGCAACTATTTGAGCAGAATTTCGGCGAAAAATGTGTGCCACGAAAGTTAACAAAGCACGGATAGGTCAGAAGATTTACTGACGCTCACCCTTAAACAATTCTACTCAGACATAGTCTGGAGTAAAATGGCCCTATACAACTAAAAGTTTGGGATGAGAGAATAATAAATATTTTATAGTGACTTTCAAGTACCTTTATAAAATTCAAGTACTTCAAGGGCCCTTAAAAATCGAAATCAATGCTTTTCATGGATTATAGAAATCTTGATTTATAATAGAATTACAAAATCAGAAACCAATCGCCATTTATTCCAAAAACAAATTTCACCAGTGAATAAATTAAATCTGATATTTATTATAAATATTCCAAACCAGTACCATAAGCTATAATACTGAAGTTACCAAGCTTATAGAATGGAGACTGGAAAAAATTGTAAGAAATCTTTATCTAATACACATATTGAGTAAATCTTTTTAAAGATGTTAAATATAGTAATATTTTAAAATATATCACTATAATTTAAAATGTACTTTGTACAATTGCATATACTATAAACTATAATCAGTGGCAAAACCAGCAGATAAAAGGCATTTTTAATAGCTTGAAATCATACACAAAAACAGAATTAAACATTTCCAGTCAAGAGGGGTCCAGTGTCTACTTAGGCTTTAATATCTGTACTTCAGCATTTTATTTATTCATTGCATTATTATTACTGAAATATAGTATTAATTTATGACACATTAGATATTCAAATGAAAAACCATATAATATTTGTATTATAATAAGAAAGGAAAAAAATTATGACACTTATATTCGTAGTTTTTTACTCACTAGACAAGTGTTTTGAATCCTTTGTTGGACGTTAACTTTCCTTTTTGATATTTTACCATTCATTTAGTGTGTCCTACTCTCATTTCTAAGGTGGTTTCTGACATCTTTTTCCTCCTCTTGCCATTGGCAATCCCCTTTTCCTGCTTCAATCATGTTTGCAGTTTGTTCTAACATCAGTTACCGATCAAACACTAGCAAATAAAGGTTGTGTTACTTGTGTATCCTGACAAAGGAGCCTGTTTCTTACCTTTGAAATTGATCAGCACTATAAATTTTGTGTTATATGTTGCTTATAATCAAGTTATTTTCTTTTATTACTTTAGCAGTTGAGCTGTGTGTAAAAATAAAAGATAGCGTTGAATGTAACAAAAAATGGAGGGGGGGGCAGGCTTTATTAAAATTGGCTCAACACCCCCTCCCTGTTTCTCTTTCTGCACCACTTCATAAATTGGCATAAATTATGAGCATATTATAAATTTTAATTACTGTCATAAAAATAAAGAAATTATAATTATAATTTCACATTTGGTTAAAAGAAGTATATCTAAATTGAAGCATTAAAAACAAAAGTTGAATTTAAAAATGTTTTTAAAATTAAAGACTATGCTATATAAGTTTGTTTAAGTGTTTGTAACAGATTTGAACAATTAGAACCAATTTTTTCATGTTATGAATTTTTTCAAATATCAAATGTGTATGTACTATCATCATGTTAAATTTAAATAAAATTTTTCAATATAAAAATATTTTGTTTTTAGAGGTGGTCTACATTGGAACAATAAATTCTCAGCATTTTAATGTTGGTAAACTCATGCTAGAAAACAATAAACATGTACTAATGGAAAAGCCGATGACGTTAAATCTCAAGCAAACAAGGGAACTTATAGAAACTGCTAGGAAACAAAAGCGATTTCTAATGGAGGTATGCAAAGCATTATTATTTTAAATGACTTTTCTGTTTTTTTGTCAAAACTTTTCTTTATACATTTAAAAATATATCGCTATAATTCTCTAACATGTTTTGGCTTTCCAGGCCCTCTAGAAGCCCTACGGTGACCCAGAAAGCTGAATCTTTGCACACTTATAGTATTGACTACAGTACAGAACGTAATGAAGCCAGATTTTTGATTTACCCCCTAGGGGGCAGAGAAAATGGGGATTTCATAAAATCTTTTCAGACCCTCCAGAAGCCCCTTGATGACCTAGAAGGCTGAATATTTGTACATTTATAGTATTGACCATCGGACAGAACATAATGTCAAACGTGTATGGACTTGATATCCAGTCAGAACTTAGAAAGATTAAGTTATTTCAGTTATGTATCTTACTTTAGTTACCATAGGCCCATATTATCTGTTGTAAACGAAACAAATGAGACTGAAAGTAACAAAAAAACTTATTAAACTTTATTACAGTTTCATTTTATAAGACTTTATTCATGCAAAACCATTTTGACTTAATTGAACTGGAGCTGTACCCAGTTTTCTGTTTATGGTTATGTGTGGGAAGGGGTAATTTATGTGAGAGAGTAATTTATAAATGAGTATATGTGGTGATACTCCAGAGCATAATTGTTTAGTTTTTGTCTTTTTAAACTAAGTTTATTTATGAAAATTGCAGGCAGTATGGAGCAGATTTTTACCATCGTACACACACCTGATGGAATTGTTGAAGAGCAAAGCTATTGGGGATGTCATACATGTGAGTGCGAATTTTGGAACACCACTGATGGGCGTAGAAAGACTGATGAAGAAATCAATTGGAGGTGGCACCATCCTGGATCTTGGGATTTACACACTGAATGCGGTTTTCATGATTTACAATGGAGAAAAACCAAAGAAAATTGCTGCTGTTGGACATCTAAACGAGGATGGTAAAGTGTTTTTTGAAGATTTAAAAATATCTATCATTAGCGAATCCTAGCCTAGAAAGCAGGTCATGCGAAAATGCATCTTACATCCCACCCCCACATTATCAATCATACTACAATACTCAAGAAATTTAATGACGGTAATAGTAATGATAATTAATAATGTTACTGCTATTGTGTTATACATTGTAACTAGGGTTTTTGTCACAAATTTGGTCTGGTGGTGCCATGCTAGCCATACTGCAGTATTTGCCACTAATATCTATATATATAAAACTGAAAGTCTGTCTATTTGTCTGTTTGTTCTGTATACAAATTTACAGTCAGCCAATTTTTTTTTCAAATTTAGTATAGTTACTAGCCGCATACCCGTTGAAAATCAACGGCCCCACATTAAGCAATCCCTGAATAATGTAAATTTTTTAATAATTCGCGTTTCTTATTTATTCGACAAATCGAACATTTAGTTTTGAGGCACCCCCAAAAGTTCAAAATATCGGAAAACTGAAATTGAACATGTTCTTCCTTTCGAACTATCTACCTGTACACCAAATTTGAAGTCTGTATCTTATTTCGAAGCATGTTTTTTTTTTATCAATTCACATTTCGAACGTTTTCCTCTGGAAAACCCCCTTAAACGAACATTTTTGAAAAATTATATTCGTTTTGGGTGTTTTCATCAAATGATTAGTCTATATTTAAAATTTTGAGCCTCTATCAAATTTTAAAGGGGCCGTTTCTCATTTATTCGGAAAATCGAACATTTTTGTGTGCGACACCCCCTTAAGTAGGAAATATTGGAAATCTGAAATTACACACTTTCTTCCTTTCCAACGGTTTACCTATATACCAAATTTGAAGTCCCTATCTTATCGCAAAGCAAGCTTTCCTATCATTTCACTTTTCGAACGTTTTGGTGTGCGGCACCCCCTTGAGTAGAAAATATTGGAAATCTGAAAATGCACACTTTCTGCATTTCGAACGATTCACCCATACACCAAATTTGAAGTCTCTACCTCATCGCAAAGCATGCTCTCCTATCATTTCACTTTTCGAACGTTTTGGTGTGCTGCACCCCCCTTAAGTAGAAAATATTGGAAATCTGAAATTGCACACTTTCTTCCTTTCGAACGATTTACGCATACACCAAATTTGAAGTCTCTATCTCATCGCAAAGCATGCTTTCCCGTCATTTCACTTTTCGAACGTTTTGGTGTGGGGCACCCCCTCTATAGAACGTTTTCGAAAAATTCGATTTTTCCAGGGGGTTTTATCGAACGACCGAGCCGTGTACCAAATTGCAAGTCTCTATCTATTCGGGAAGTGCCTAAAAATAGCGTGACAGACAGACGGACACTTGGCAATTAGTATATATAATTCTTAACTTTATTACAGGTAATCACAATCATATTAAGTTTCTAGGTCCAGAGGTTGTTGAGATGTCAAGAAAAATATAAAATTAAAACCTCCCATAGAAATAGCATTGAGCAGTTGATTTCTTCTAACAACTTTATTTTCAGAAATATAATATTGTGCTATTTATAGAATGGAATTAAATTTATTTTAATGTGCAAAAAATGTTTAATCAAATGCATTGATAAGGCAGATAATTTTAATTAGATTTATCCAATCTAAATAATGAAATTAAATAAAAAACAAGAAAGATCAATCATGCTTAAAGCATTGATTATGAAACACTTTCCAACTTCAATGCAATTTTATTTAAAAAAGTCGAAAATGCAATACATTCCTCGGTAATATTTTAAAACTTATCACAATACTACATTGATTTATTATATTTGAAAACTTAAACCTTCATTGAAAAAAATGAACTTCATTCAAATGACGGCATTGAAATATAAATTGCGTGGTTTAAATATCTCTAAAATGCAATACATTCCACGATAATATTTTTAAATCTATCATAATACTACGATAATTTATATATTTGAAAACTTCATCGAAAACAACTGAAATTAATTCAAATGACGTCATAGAAAAAATAACACGCCTGGATCTCTCTATAAAAGCAGGATTTCATTCATAACGTTCTCCATTTCATTCATCACAATACTATAATAATTTATTTTATTTAAAAATTAAGACCATGGAGCTACAATTCATAAACTTTATGCTTAAAACTTCTTTGAAAAAAATCGTCCTTCTGTTTATAAAATCAATTAATATTTCATTCATATCAGCCATGCAGACTCCATGGACTGAATTATTTTGTGTTAAAGAAATACAGTAATTCTAATACAACTCATTCTACATATTTTGCTGTTTACATTTTACATAGGTGAAAAATAGGCTTAGTTGTAGAAATAATCAAATTTGAATGAGAATTTAAACTCAAATATATTGTCATTGTGTTGTTTTAGTATGTAGATGCACAGAATTTAAGCAGAAATAAAGTAGTTTTAGGATGGATACAACACTCAATATGAATTAAAAAGAACTTTAAAAAATCACGAATTTGAAACAAGATGGATGCCATATATCATTTTGAAGTGGGTCATGTGATCGTTTCATATCATGGTCACGTGATCGTTTCATATAAGATGTGTAATTATTATTTTAATTTTTATTTAAAAAACTACTGAATATATTTAGCTGAATTTTTTTTTATATATTTTATGGAACAATTTGACTATTACCTAAAATTTTCGAAGCAATTTGTGAATTTTAAATCCGCTTAAAAAATGTTAGAAAAATTAGGTCCCATAGGGCTCAATGTATTTCATTTTTTCAACCCGGGTTCAATCCAAAACTAATTGTGTGATATTATTTATTTATATTCCCATAGGTCCTACAGACCGTCTGAACAACATACTAAAATTTCATTTTGATTAAGTCATTTTTACGGCAGTTATCGTGCTAACGGACAGACAGACAGACAGACAGAATGAACAAAGTCATAAACACTTTTCAACTTTGTTGTAAAGTGTTAATAATAATAAATAAAGTTTGAATTGTTTTATCAGTTGCTACCACAGGTTAAAATAAGAATGGGAATTACTGATATACTATTGATTTTTTATGCTATCCATTAAGTAAATATTTTTCAAATTTACATATTTCTTATGAACTTATGGTATGCAACCATATACAAAATAGTACAGGAATATTTTTTTTTTGTACAATTTCAAAATTGTCATTTTGGTGTATGTTAATCCAACTTCATATATATAGTTTTTTTAAATGGTTTACAAACAGAACCAAAATGTTTTATTCTTTAGATTTTCCTGTTAAGATCATTTTAGATAGAGATTCTTTCACTTTTATTTTATAAGAGAATTTAAACCAAATATTTTTTGTTATTTTTTGAAAGAACAATATGATTTACAATGCTATTAGAATTGCACATATTTTAAATTTAAGCAAAATTGGGTATATCTGCTAGTTTTAAATAAAATGTACTATTTTCCCTCTGATTGTATGTTTAAATTTCTCCATGTTAACCTATGGAAAGTGTTCTAGTCCATTTAGTTTTTGGATTTTTTTCCATTGTATGGGTATTAAGTATAAATATTGAAAATAAAAATGTTTAACAAAACATTTGATAAAGTTTTTGTTTTACCAGTGGTGGATCGTGAGCAATATCTAGAGAGGGGCACTGATTAAAAGATACTTTATATACATGTAAATAAAAATTACATGTATATTATTCTCAACCTAACCATAACTTTCAAAACTTCTTATTTAAGATGCAAAGATCGGATTAAAACTGCACTGGAACTCGCAGCGAATTCTCAAAAATGGGTGCAAACGCAGATACATTACGACAAATATAAAATTGTAATTGTTATGCACAATTACTTTTGCAATAATCTTGTTTAATCATTTGCAGCAATTTAAAATGTAATTATTATTTCATTAATAATTTCATTTTAATTGTTAATTATTAATTAGATTCAATTTACTTAACTTGGGTTAGAAAGAAAAAGCGGAAATTGACAAGATGCTAAAGTGCCTCTACTCAAATCATATAAAACATTTTCTTAAATGCATGTGTGTAAAATATATTTTCAACATAAATACAGTTTTTACATAAAGCAGTAAAAGAGGTTTATTAGTTACTAGTTATTAAACATGCCAGATAAAGAAATATTAAAATGTTGATTATATAAAACAAATTTAATAGAAAATAAAGTTGCAAACTTTTAATGTCGATTATATAAAACAAATTTAACAGAAAATAAAGTTGCAAACTTTAATTTTCTTGTTTACATCTAATTAAATTTTAATTTCTAAATCTCTTTCTAAGAATATAATGCATGTTATTACAGTCATAATAAAATCAACATGGGCTATCAAGTTTCTTAGTGATGGTAGGTAGGAACAGAATTTGTAAACTAGCAAAATCATTATTGCTAACTCAATAAGGTCTTATTTACCATGTTTAAATAAAATTGTTTCAATTAAAAATAACATAGTTTAAAATTACAATGAAGTTTTATTTTATACTAATAAATGTTTTTCTCTATAACAATATAACTATCGTCAACTCCAAGAAAATGACATAGTTGAAAGCCAATTAATGAAATGAAGTACGTCTGTACTAATATGTATATTTTTGTATAAAATGTATACAACTCTTTATCATTATTATAGGAGTGGATATTGCTATGAGCAGCAGTTTGTTATACAGTAATAATCGTACTGCACATGTAACTACAAATGCAATTACCAATTTACCTTGTGAAATTGTCATTAGTGGGACTAAAGGGCAAATAAAGGTAGTTATAAAATTTTAGTACCTATTTATTAACATTAGTTTTATATGCATTTATATGTTTATAAAATTTTGTAAAACATTGCAGTGATAAATATTTTTTAAATGTTGTGTGAAACAAAAGTAAAATGTACACCATTTATACATTTCATAATTTTCTGAGTAGCTATTTTCCTTTTTTTTTTTAAGATTGTTAAGTATTTTTCCTATATAAAAGGTCATTGATTTTGGTAATTTATAAGTTACTTCCATTTTCATTGTAAACTTCAAAATTTATAGAAAATCCATAGAAATTTTAACTTAAATGGCATGCATAAATAAGTCTTTATGCCAAAACAGAATTTTTTAAGTCAAAGTTAAATTTTTCAGTATAAAAAAAAAAAAAATTCAAATGGGCAAAAATTATTGATTCGAAAATGAAATAAGGATAACTTTCGAGTTGTATCACATGTTGTTGTTGTTGTTGAAACCCAGACCGTCCGACCTACCAGAAAGGTGTAAGGTAACTGTTTGGACGGTCGGGAAGTGCCACCCAATTTAGACCGAAACCCAGTGGGGGAGGCATCCACAGGGACCGTACCCTCCTTCCCCTACCACCAACCTCTCGGAAGGACTTTCGGAACCACATGTTTAACGTGATCGTACTCCGCATGAACACGCCGGCAGAGTTGTATCGCATGTGTAATTACATTTAATATTGCTTTGAAAACAGCAGATACATTACAAGATCATGAAATATTAATAGCCATAGATTTTATTCATTTTTTTTTTTTTTTTTGTTACTAAATTTTAAATTAAATAGAAAAAGCTTTGAGCATAACATTAGAATAAATTCTTAAAAATTATCGCTTATTATTTATAGTTTATTCAATTTCTTAAATGATATATTTTGCTCATAATTATATTATTTTAAGATGCTTAAATTATTATTTCCAGGTTCCTAATCCTATGTGGTGTGCTACAACTATTGAAACACCTGGTGGCATATTGAATTTTCCATTACCAGATACAATATTGCCTTGTAACTTTATTAACAGTTCAGGATTACGATATGAAGCCATGGAAGTTAGAAAATGCATTAATGATGGTATAAAAACAAATATATATTTTTTACCTTTGTCTCATATTAGCAGTTATAACCAATCTTGCTTGGGTTTTAGATGCAATAGACTTCAGTCCTTATAATATTGAGCCCCTTTCTGGATAAATAAATGAATCTAAAAACTGCAATAATATAAATAAAACTGATAAAAAAAATTTTAGAACTTATTTAAAATATTATTTACAAATTTTGTACATATGAAATTCTAAAATCTGAAAGTATAAATACAAACTCACTTGAAAAATCTTTATTTTTTTTTCTTATCTCTTGTCCCTTTTTAAAAGGAATTTATGTAATTTGACATGTGTGGTTGGTTAAACTGATAAAAGTCTACTATAAAACAGATTTGTAATCTAATCCCCTGACATAGATTTTTCTGAAAATTTCGCATATAAACACATAAACTCTTCAAGAAAAGTGAGTTTAAATTATGCTTTTTAGTCAAAGGACAATGCCAATAAAAGAGAAAAAAAATTATATCAGTGAATTAATGCCTTTTAACACTCATTCTATTTTGTGTAAGGTCATTCCATCCCACATACTGAAAAGTATTGTAAATCTATTAAATTCAAAATCTTTTACTAGTGGTTATCATTAGTCATTACTCAAACTACGATCAAAATTCAATATATATATTTTACTTCGATTCAAAGTTGTAAAAATAAACTTAGATCTAAAGGTCTGTGTGTTTGTGCTTCAATCTAAATTGGAAGTAAGATTTTGTTTAGTAAACTTTGATTATGCCCCTTTAGTATTTTTTTTCAATTACTTTACAAATGGGATCAGAAAATGTTTTATTCTTTAAATTAGTGCATGAAAATAATTTGCAAAGTAAGAATAGATTCTGATACTTTTGTATTTTGATTGGAAAATGTAATATTTCAAGGGAATTTTTTTAAAACAATATAAATGTTATTAAAATTTGCAGATATTTTAAAATTTAATATGGGTATATTTCGTAGTTTTCAATATTTACAATTTCAAAATCCGTTTTAGTGAATTATTTTTTTAAATAGTTGTTCGACTTCATTATTTTCTATATGTTTTTAACATTCATAGTTTTATATTACATTTAGTGTAGTTTTATGTTCTAATGCCTTTGATAAAATCAATCAATACATTAAATTGCTTGAAATAGAAAAATAGAGCAGATAATTACTGATTTTAGAATGGACAATTCCAATTTTTTTTAAAACTCTTAAAACTAATTCATATTTAGAGATTTTTCTTCTGATTCCAAATATCGAAGCGAAAATCTCTTAAAACAATTATTTTTTTAAATATCAAAAAAAGAAGAACCGCAAAATCTGAGCAAGCACAAAATGCCCCGTGATTGCCTGTGACGTCATATTCTCCATTTGACCTAAGATGCAACATTCTATCGTGTTTTACCTTGAGATATTTGCAGGGTAGTTGGGGTTTAATTTTGTGTGCAATTGAATTTTTGCATTTGTACTTGACCTGTTTGAATTTAAATCATTTGCTGATTATTTTATTTTATTGAAAACATGGATCCTGGTTTTGATCCTAGTTTTTGAAGGGGAATTCAAACAATTTGCCTAAGATTGATTTTACTATAATGGCACTTTATTTCAGAAACAATAAATATTTTGTGACAGCTGAAACTAGAGGTGTAAACTTGATACTCTTTTCTTGAAGGTTTATTATTATTATGTGAATAGCATCTACGTTTGGGGTATCTGTGGTGAAAATCGGAGCATTACAAAAAATGCAAACAGATTATTAATATATAAAATAATTTTAATACTTTAGAATGTTTTAGAAAACACTTAAAGCATCTCTCCGAACAAGTGATTTTTTAATTTTTCCTATTTTCAAAAGATAGATATAAATAGTAAGAGACAAAAATATAAGCAAATTTAGTTTCTGAATCTAATTTTTGAAAAAAAAAAGTTAATTTATTAAACCTTACTGACTTAGTTTTCGAGTAATCGTCTTGTCAAGTTGAAGAAGATTGAAAATTTTTTGTTTTACAAGTTTGTAATGCTTATCTCTCAAAAACTACAAGTGCTAGCTAGCTATGAACAATAAGCAAGAATTTATAGCTCTTTTAAAGTCTTGAAAGTGTATATAATTGGGTTTGAGATCGAGTGGTTATTGTGCCGATTATAATTTTAACACTTAATTATTAATAATGCATGCATCTCTTTAGAGCATGGCCCCCACATCCTAGGACGGGCCCCCTGGCCAAAATTCTTTAAGGGCCCCCCTATGGGCTGCAGGCCCTTGGACATTAGTGTCAGAAACGCCCTAGAAATTTACCCAACTTCACACGTTTCAATATGTACAAAAATAATTACAACTGCTTTTCAGGAACCAGAAACTTTACTTCAAAACTGAACATTCCTACAGCCAACGTCAACTCGTAAACAAAACCGCTCGTTCATCTGACAACGTCTACAGAAACCCAAGAGTGTTGCCATAGCATTATTACAAAACTAAAATAAACAAATTCACAAGAAATGCAAATTTAAATATAAAACTTGAATAACGAAATCAATGTGTGTTACTTAACATTCTCCCACCTTTTGATTTAAACATTATAATCAAAACTTACAATAAATTAAAGATAAATTAACATTTAAATGGAAATTAAACTTTTCTACATTTATCTAAACCTAGATGGGAGTCTAATTGTTCTGCCACTTCTAGTAACAACAGTCTTTCGTTGAGCAGAGGGTGAAGTGTCCACAACCCTTTTCTCACTAGCTACAGTATCAGTTTCTGGTTCTCGGGATGGACATTCAATTTCAAGAGGGAAAATTCTCTGAACTGGTCGAATTAGTTCCCCCGTTGCTGTCTTTAATTTCACAACTCTGTTGCTGCCATCTTTTCCGGGATAAACTTCAGTTATTTTTGCCATTGGCCAGAAAGTTCTTTTCTTATTCTCGCATTCAATGAGAACTATATCTCCAATTTTGACATTCAGCATTTTCATTTTTCCCCTATGTTGCACTAATTGGCCAAGATACTCTACTCTAAATCTTTTCCTTAGCTGATCCTTTAATGTCTGCTGATATCTCAGTCTTTTTGTGAGATCCACTTTGTCCAAAAGGTCCAAGTCTGGCACTCCCACCGTCTGCATGTCCTGCAAAAACATAGCCGGAGTCAAAGGAGTTAGGTTTTCAGGATCTTCGGAAATGTAAGTCAGTGGTCTGGCATTAATTATTGCTTCGCAATCGCAGAGAATGCTCATCATTTCTTCATAGTCTAAAGAAGCTGTTCCCAAGACCCGTCTCAACAGTCTCTTAACCATCTGCACAAGATGTTCCCAAAACCCTCCCCACCAAGCAGCGGAGGGTGGATTGAACTTCCAAGTAATTCTTTTGACTGCTGTTTCTATTTCAATGGTTTTCCAATCAATTTTTTGTAGAAGATTATCAGCTCCGACAAAATTACTTCCATTATCACTATAGATGGTATTAGGTCTTCCACGACGTGCTATGAACCGTCTGAAACTGAGCAGAAAAGCTTTAGTAGATAATGATGTTATGAGCTCCAAATGAATAGCCCTATAAACAGCACACGTATAAAGAACAACCCAACTTTTCACACCTCCCCTCAATATGAGGGGTCCAGCCAGATCTACTCCAGTAATTTCAAAAACTGACGCTTGTCTCACTCTGTCTTCTGGAAGAGGAACTGGAGTTGTTTGTATACATTTTGCATTGTGTCTCTTGCATCTAATGCATTTCGAAATTACACGGCGTACTGTTCTCCTTCCATTAAGTATCCAGAATTTTTCACGCAAATCTGACAATAAGGAATGTAATCCGGCATGAAGTTTGGTTGCATGGTGTTCTTGGATGATAAGTTCTACCAATTTATGTTCGCTTGGCAGTAGTATTGGGTACTTGAAATTGTCTTCATCTTTACGTTCTGTCAACTTTGTTTCCACTCGAATTAAACCATCACGGTCTTTCAACAGACACAAGGATTTCAAACTATTTAACCGTTCCTTGGTAAAGGTATCTCTTTGAACAGTTTTGATAATTGCCTTTTCAGCTTTATTCAACTCATCAGCAGATAATTCTCCAGTGTTTCGATCATGAATGTTCTTTCGAGCATTCTGAAGAAATCTCAAAATCCATCCTACCATTCTTATAATTTTTGTATACTTTGAAAAATATGATAGAAACCATGTCTCTTTAAACGTTTTACTCAACAGAACCTCAGAGATATTTTTTCTTTCTTGCAGCACGTCTATTTCATTAACCGTGCATTCAGAGCGTGGCCAATCCTTTTCATTCTGTTTCAGCCATGGAGGTCCCTCCCACCATCGGGATTCAATTAATTTCTTCACTGAGCATCCTCTGGAGGGCAGATCAGCAGGATTATTTTGGCTATTAACATGTCTCCAATTTTCAATATTAGATAATTTCTGGATTTCATTTACTCTATTTTTGACAAATACTCCCCACTGCTCATTTCTTTTAATCCAGTGTAGGGCAGTAGAAGAATCCGTCCAGAAATATTCCCTAACAGAATCAAATTTCAAACTTCTCTTCACAAAGTCTGCTAGACGTGCACCAATACAACAAGCTAAAAGTTCTAGTCTTGGAATAGAAATGGGTTTTAATGGTGCAACTCTTGATTTTGCCATGAGTAGCTGCACGGAAATATTAGTATAGGTTTCACATCGCACATATACAACAGCTGCATATGAAATCCCAGATGCATCACAAAACACATGTAGACTCAATGTTGAGTTATCATTGATAAAAGCATGTCTAGGAATCCTCACGACATTAAGCATTTGTAGTTCAGCGATCCATTTCAAAAAGTTATGTGAAACATCTTTCGGTACTTCAGCATCCCAACTCAATTTAGATTTCCAACTATTTTGTAATAACAACTTAGGATACAATGTAACTGGACAAGTGAAACCTATGGGGTCAAATAGTCTTTGTGCAATAGATAAAATAGTTCTTCTACTGATGGTCCCTTCAGGTTTGCTTATCGCTGCGATGTCACAGAATAATACATCTTCTTGTTTGTCCCATAACAATCCCAAGACTGTTGACGGATTAGATTTGACACAAGTATCCGTTATTTCGGTATGTTCCCAGTCTCTTAATTCAAATTTTCCTTCCGCCATCACCTCTGTGGATATTTGAACAAATTCTTGCAATTCCACTTCAGAGTCTACAGAACACACACAATTATCAACATAAAATGCTGATTTAAGTTTCTGTGTTACATTATGTTGAGCTGAAGATGAATATTTGTCCAAATGGTGTTGTATCACTGCTCCAAGAAGAAAAGGACTACAGTTTAATCCAAAGACTACTCTGCAATGTTGAAAAATCTTTATAGCATTCTGGCTTTCACCTTGCCACCAAAGAAATTTTAAAAATTCTTGATCACTTTTAACAACAGATATTTGCAAGAAAGCCTTCTTTATGTCCGAAATAACGCCGATTTTTTTCTCTCGAAACTTCAAAAGTATTGTGGGAATCAGTTCCAATAGATTTGGTCCCTTTGCCAAACATTCATTTAAGGAAAAAGATCCTTTCTGTTTACAGGATGCATCAAAGACAGGTCTAACATTAGTCGATGAATTGCACTTAAATACTCCTCGATGAGGTAAAAAATGACCACTATTCTCTGAACTTTCTGTAATTATTCCTTCTTGCCACCACTCATGGAAAACAGCATTGTAGCTTTCAAACTTTCCTTCTTTCATGAGTTTCGATGTTGTGGAATTCAATCTCTTCTCAGCTATTTCTCTGTTAGTTGGTAATTCTCCTTTAGTATGCATCCAAGGAAGACTAACTTGATATCTTCCGTCTTCATTAATTCTAACTGTTTTCTTGAAATGATCCGAAACAGCTGTTTCTACTTCGTCTTTGCTTTGATGTTCACATGGTTCAGTGATTCCAATAGCTTCTAACTTCCATAAATCAGGAACATTGTTACTATGAATCGAAAGTGAAGTTAAAACCGAACCATAATTGCTATACTTTGAATCCTCTTGCGACTTTCCCATTACAACCCATCCTAGATTTGTTTGCACAGCGACCAGTCCACACTTTAGCTGATGAACGCGTCCTGTGTAAAGTTGACCAGCGAAATCGGCTCCAATAAGTATTTCAATAGGTGCGCTAATTGCTTCCTATATCCGTGAGCTGGATTCCCTTTTGTCTCATTTCTTCCAACCATAATCCAGTCTTGAGTCTTGGTATTGAACCACATATAACAGGTTGGTCTAACACTTTAATTTCACAGCAATAGTTATTAACTGAACTATTCAAAATTACATTGTAGCACTTGTGCTCTCTCCTAGAGGTGATTCCTCCAAACACGACTTGTGTTAATATATCAGTA
The DNA here is from genome assembly GCA_951213105.1 of Amaurobius ferox. NCBI lineage: Eukaryota > Metazoa > Arthropoda > Arachnida > Araneae > Amaurobiidae > Amaurobius > Amaurobius ferox. The sequence continues at coordinate 165,471,883 of OX578134.1, read as the reverse complement.
TTCACAGGATTAAATCCCATCTGCCTTGCAGTACTTTCTAGAATATAAGAACGCTGAGAACCTGTATCAATCAGTGCCCTAACTTTTCTGTCTTTTCCGTGAGCTTTAAGAACCACAAGCAGTGTTTGCAATAGTACTTCAGAGTGGCCTTGGCTGGATAAAGTAATATTCTGATCCCCACCTTTGACTCTGTAACTAAAGCCCTTTTATTATTGGTTAGTTCAGGACACATAACTACCCAGTGCCTTTTGGAACAAATTATACACCGAACATGTGATTTGCACTGTTTAGAACGATGTCCAATCCGTAAACAAGTGAAGCATCCCTTCTTTCTTTTTAAAATATCGTGCTTCTCTTCTAGAGAAAGTTTTTGAGCTTTGAAGCATTCTTTACTTTCATGAAATTTTCCGCAAAATACACAAATGGACTTTTCACATGAATTTATCCCTAAAAATAAATCAGTAGCAGTCGGTAAATTCATACCCGTTTCCTTACAAATTCCCTTTCGACTACTTTTCTCATTTTGCTTAAAACCAGCTTTAGCAAGCGAGATACGCTCTTCACCTTCTACTTCAGTTCTTAGGAAGAATAACAGGTTTTTCAACTTATCAATGTAAGTATCACTTTCTTCACCTTTAGCCGCCACCGGATTTCTTAACCAGACTCGTAGTATTTCTTCCGGTATGCAAGATTCAACAAGGGGAAAAAGCATTGCTGCGTATTTGTCAGAAGTCATACCAATTGATTCAAGAGACCTTAAATGTGATTCTAACTTATCATACAATTGAGCTGTATTTGCTTTGGATTTTGAAGACACTGCATTTTTAATCACCAGTCCAAGCAATTCCCTGACATAGAACTCTATGAGTAGCTCTTCCCTTCCAAATCGATTTTTAAGGCTTTCAACAGCTTTTGAATAATTTTCTGCAGTAGGAGGGAAGCTGTCTACTATTTCTTTTGCTCTTGTGCCAACGATCATAGACTGAATTAAATATTGAAATTTATCTTCTTCTTCCATCAATTTATCTTCATGGATTCTCTTGAATTGACTCCAAAATGCTAGCCAATCTTTTATTTCACCCCCAAATTTCACAAATTCAATTTTTAGGAAGCTTCAGTTTCTTTTTTCTTGAACATGGGAAAAACTCGCACTTCGTTTGGTTGCGGTTTTATTTAAATGCATTTCGACGCCAACCCTAGCAGTAACCATTTTTCCGCGATATTCTTCTATTACCCCATATTCAGTTTCATATTCTTCCACTTTTGACTCATCGGCAAGCAAAGCGTTACAGATTTCGTCGTCGATCTCTGCTAAATTCATCATTAATCTGTCCATATTTGCCAAATGTGTTTGAATAATTTTATCGTCTGGTTCCTCATCAATTAAAGCCGTTGTCAAAATGTTATACGACTTTGTAAAAGACGCTCGAATCGGCTTTCGCTTTCTTATGAGCAGTTCCATTATGAAAATGTGACAGCGACAGGCTTAGTTAAAACAAAATTCCAAACGAAACTAACCTTTCTATCTTCACAGTCACGTCCGGGTCACCAAATGTCAGAAACGCCCTAGAAATTTACCCAACTTCACACGTTTCAATATGTACAAAAATAATTACAACTGCTTTTCAGGAACCAGAAACTTTACTTCAAAACTGAACATTCCTACAGCCAACGTCAACTCGTAAACAAAACCGCTCGTTCATCTGACAACGTCTACAGAAACCCAAGAGTGTTGCCATAGCATTATTACAAAACTAAAATAAACAAATTCACAAGAAATGCAAATTTAAATATAAAACTTGAATAACGAAATCAATGTGTGTTACTTAACAATTAGTTCCACTTATCCCCCTCCCTTTATGGCAGACCTTGAAAAAAAAAATGAACATCCAAAAATTCATGGACAATTGAGCATTAATAATATACGGGGGGGGGGGGGGGGGGGGACGTAAGGAGCTGCTACCGTGAGTTGGACAGGGGCTCGGAAACTTTGTCAGCGCCCCTGAGTACAAGTAGTGTTTCTTCCTGGGAAAATGGAAACGATGCGATGGTACAGCGATAGTGATTGATCTTTTTTGTCACTCCGTATTTTTAAGGACAGTGACCGTTAAGGACATAGCCACGAATTGGGCCCTCTTTGATAAAAAAAATATATATATCATGTTACAGTTGTTATTTTTCAAATTTCTTAAAGTCACAAAAATCAGTGCCTCCTCCTTTTTTTTTAGCAGCTGTCAATTAGTCAATTAGAAAAAACCCTGAAAGGTGCCCGGCTCTGCCGGGTCCCCTAGGTGTAGCCATGCTAGCCACCCACTTGTGGAGGCCATGCTTTAGAGTGCAGTTAATTTTATTAATTACTGCCATTAGTAGTGTAGTTTAGTACATTGCTTTGGTGGCCGCAAAACCCACCTAATTTCAGCATATTGGGATAATTAACAATCGTAATAATCTTACAGAAATCCAAAGTTAGATCTAAAGGTAAATAGAAAGACTTTCAATTTTATTCAATTACACAATATCAATTTACATCATTATATCTAATAATATAAAGACTATTATCCTTCTTCTGACACATATTAAAAGTAATTAGCGAGAAGTAATGCCAGACTTTGTAATAATTGGCTAGAGCACTTGGTGGGACAATTTAACCATTATTTGTAATTTTCGGCTAAATTATACAATCCTCATGGTCATTAATAGTACAGTACCTGATGAGGTCTTTTCACACATTCCGAGAAACGCATAATGAATCTCCATACTTAATTCCACATCTGGATCACAAGATATAATTTTGAAGTTCTCTTCTAAACAGTTTATTGTACAAGGCACTCCTACAAAATCCAACTGAAAACCAACTACTGCTGGCTCTTAAACCTCTCTCATCTCCGTCACTCTCAATATGTGTTCTCTCCCCTTACCATGGTTATATATATATATATATATACTTTTCCTCCCCCAGAGAGTCCACGTGCCATACCTCTCTGGAACGCAGACTTCTTGTCTCTACTTGATCCATAATTCTCTTCTTAATCCAACTTTTTGGCTATTCTGACTTTTTGTCTGCGTACTTCAACTATCCCCCATGTTTGATTAATCAATTAATATTTTTTGATTTCTGGCATTACAGTTATAATTTCGATAGCTTGGTTTCTAACCTGGATTTTCCAATAGCTGGGAAAGCTGCAATATTTAAAATATCACGATTGTTGCAGCTCAGTGTCTTTACTTACTCCCTGGTGAAATGTGGGTGCACAAGCACGAGATATTTTATTTTGTTTAAAAAAATTAGAAGGTTAAATAAACTTGGAGATTCTAAAGCTGTTTAATGATTGGTGAGGTTTGAACATAATACATGGAAATATACATACTCAAGTACGTAATTATGTGCCACCAGACAAGTTTATAAATTAACTTGAATGTAAAATCTCATCAGATATATTGTGAAGTTTAATATATATACCACAAAGCAAGTTAATAAAAAAATTGCATATCTAGAGTCGGAGTATCCAGATGAAATCGGGATGAAAACTAAATATGCTAGCTAGCTATAAACAGTTAGAAAGTAATTTGTAGGACTTTGAAAGCCAGTAAACGAAATAAATGAATCTGAAAAAAAATTTTTTTTTTATAATGTGCTTCATAATTTTTTGAGTGCAAATAGGCTTTTATAGTTACATTTGTCATACAGTAAATTTAAACTGAAAGTTTAGATTGAGCAGTGTATTTTTTCTGGGAATTAAAAATAATATTTATGTTTATATGTCTATATATTTCTATACATATATTTTTTATTATATTTATATGATTTGTGAGGATTCTAAATATAATATTTAATAATTTATTTTTAAATTAAAAACAGTTTTAAATTGTTTCAAATAATATTATATTTTTAAACCTATAATAAACAGTAAATCAGTTATGATTCTGAATAGGTGAAGCAATTTTAAATTATTTTCCATTTAATTTCTATTTCTTTTGTGCAATGTTTCAAATTTGTGATTTATTTTTTTAGATAAAATCTATTTTATAACTTTTCAAAAGCACATGTACTTCAAGAAAATACTAAATTGCAATTGCTCACTGCAGTATACTGGTATAAAAATATTTCATGCACAGAATTTTTTTTATATTCTCCAAATTAACTGCAAACATCACACACTAAACTGAGTACAAAGTCAATAATCCACTTTGAATCTGGCTTTTTAAATTCATCTGTAATATCAAAACTAAAAGTAGAGTGCCGAACCAATAGTGGACACCCGCAAGGATTTTTTCAAAGTTTATTAAATCATAAGAAATAACTTCTCATAAAAAGGCTTTGAAAATTGGATAATACAATCACTGATTTAGTATCATAACATACGTAATGAACACTCTTTAATAACAGTGGTGAATTTTATTTACAATCTGGCTTTCTGCGCTTCATACTATTTTTTATGAAAAATATCATTTTTTGGCACAGATATAAATATTTTATCTGATAATGTAAAACTAGTAGTTGGGCACATTGGAGTGTTATGTTTGAAAGTGATAGATATAGAATAAAACCTGTTGTGTTTCAAAGAGATAAAGGAAGACATAATAATTAGTTTAAAGAAAATTAGTTCATTAAATTGTAATTTCAAATTAATTCCAATAATACATTACAAAAACTCTGATCACAGGCAGGCAACTCAGGAAAAATTTACAAGTTTATTCTAAATTCATCACAGACATTAGAATTTTAGAATTTACCAGATTAGTTAAAGTTTAAAGATTCTGTATAGAATTTTACTCTAGAAAAATCTATTTTAATCCCATCATAAAATATTAATAGAATATTAAATTTAAAAGAATTTTAGAATTTACCCAGGCTCTTATAAATTTAGGAAGGTTTAGAAAATTGCTCTCAAAAATAAAGTTTTAGAATTTTAAATTTAAAAGAATAAAATTTAAATCATACATTTTAAAAAATATTGAGAAATCATATTCTGAATTTAAGAAATTAGAAGTTTAAATAAAACATTAATATTCACTCAGCCGGGTCGTCAGACAAGGGGGGGGGGGGGAGTTCTAGAGCATAACTAGAGCTGCACAGGTTGGAGACAAATTTTCCAAATTGGTTTACTGGAGATCACCAAACTTTAATCTGGAGAGGATTCAGTATATTTCTTGAAAATGATTATAACATCAGGAGATAAGCCCTAACAGCCACATCTGGAACACCCGAATCTTCTTAAAACTACCGGACGAACTTTCTTGAGATGCTACTTTCTCATAGCACACGTAATAAATTCTTAAAAACTCATTTTTTCAGCAGTCACATCGCATATTAGGCAATTAAAACAAATAAAACTTTCGTTTAAAAGGAGACAAGTGAAAAAAAAACATCGCGAGGAACCTAATGTTCCATGGAAAATCTCGCATGGAACATAAGTTCCACTCAAAAAGTAAAACGTAGCACTTCTCGCTCTAACTCAAAACATGGGATTTCAACAAAAAACTGAAACTGAAAAATTCCGCGTGCGTATTTATACGTGCGGAAAAGGGAGAAGTTTAGGCAAATGGCAGCAATTAAAATCCGCTTACCGAAACTAGAATTGCTCAACCAAAATTAGAATTAAAACTCAAAACTTCGAGAGCAGACGATCCGTAAAAACGTGAACCAATTAAAATAATTTACGAATTCCAAAGAGGTGCGAAAAGCGCTTAGGCGGCGCGTCAATCGCGGTAAAAGCACGCAAAACCAGGTTCCGAAAATGGCCGCAACTGAAATTTTTGAAACGCACTGAACATGGAAATAACTTGAAACTATAGAACAAATAGAATTTCTAACCAAATGGGAAAATGAGACATCAAATTAAAGGGAATTTTAAGGGGAATAAAATAAATAAATAAATAGCTTTTATAAATTTACAAATCAAAAGTAATATTAATTTAGAGAATGGAACATTTTTAATTAAGAATATTATAAAGAAAATTTATTTAGAAGATTAAAAATATTCTAATTAACGATTAAATGAAAAAACCAATAAATAATATTTAAATATTACCAAATTGAGAATATTGAGCCAGGGAAAAATAAATAAAAGTAAATTTAAAACCTCCAAATTACATAAATTCTAAAACAACCCAACAGGAGCAATACAATACTTATAACTATTCGGCAGTTTGGGATGAAAGAAACAATTATAATTATTGAAACTTTCCAAATGTAAACAAACTTATTCACCAATTCTCGAAGACGCGAGCAGCGGACGAGCCTTCTGACGTCACATTATGTGCACACCAAAATGGGTTGTTTTCCTGCAACAATCAGAAAGGCGAACTTTGACTGCTAATAAAACATGAAATACAGCTCGGAGAATAAAAATTTTTATACTTTTGTCCGTTTTGCAACATTTCGAATCGAATAAAAAAATATAAAAAAGAGGCCGAAATTGTCCATTATGGAAGAGGCATAATTTTGATTTCTGGGGCAATTTAAATTTATACACTTAATTAGTTAGTATCAATTATGAAAATAAAGACAAAATTGAAAAAAAAAATTAATATGTTTGAAAGTTAACTTTTACCTAATAGGATCAATCTCAAAAATATAGCACAATAAATGTCTAAAGTTACATTTAGAAAGGGATACACAATTTCAGATTCAACATACGCAGTGAGCGAGATTTTTAGATAAGCATCAATTAATTCAAAGATAACAGAAAAGCTGAATTAGCAGAAACAATTCTTAATTTATTAAAGGGTTACCGCAAAATTTTACGGAAGCATGAACTAAATAATTATAAAATTGCTTTGGTGTCTAGTGTGACTTCCTTTTTCATTATACTAAATTAATTGAGCTTAAATTCAATGTGTGTGATTTGTTTTTTCTACGATGTCTGGATCATGGAGAAAAAGGGCAAAAAATGGTCAAAATCGCATTAAACATTAAATAAGAAAAGTAATAATTAAAATTTTAAAAATCGGTTTTCACGTGTCCCCTTACAATAAAAGTTTTAAAAATGAAAAATTCAAGGAATTTTTCCAGTACTTCTCAGGGGCCTTGATAGCGAACACTAAAATAAAGTTCTTTTTAAAGAGTTTCAAGGCCTGTGAGAACCTTGATAAATACAACAAAAAAGGCATGTCATGATTTCCACCCACACTTCGCACAGGCAAAATAGCTAGTGGTCACTCAATGTGACACAAGCATACTTAATAAAAATTCTGAATATGTTAAGCCTAAAAATGACACACATTTTACAGTACTGTTAATTTAACATGGAAATTTCAGTATGTGAAACAATATTTTATCTCCAATCACTGCATATTGCCATTTCTTTTTCAAAATTTTCAGACAAATCAATTAATTATAGTATTATTTTTCAATTCTTTGATTTAAAGAATACCTAACAGACGATTTGGGTATTTAAAACGTAACGTTACCATAGTTACCACAATTGAATCAAACACTATAAATAAATTCATTGATAAAATATAAAAAAAAAATTGTCTGGTGCAACTACAAATTAAAATATCTCAAGAATAGTTCATTGTACACCAATAACGTTAATTAAGAAAATGTGGGACAGTATTTTCTACACATGATGGTATAAAAACAAATTTTTATGTCTAGCTGTTTGTGAGTTATAGCTAAAAAAATGTTAGAACAAAAAATTGTGCAATTTATAAATTTTTCGTACTAACAACGTTTCAAGAATTTCGATTTTTCTTATTACTTATAGGTCAAATGCCATGTATACAAAGTTAAAAGTTTCTACCAACAGAAATTATGGCTGTTTAATTCATACCTCAGCTTTGGCTGTTTAATTCATATTCAGTCAATCTCACTCAGCGGCATCTATATGATATTACCAACAATCATTTGTATGGCAATTATCATTGTATTCTGAAGGAAATAATACTATGAAAATTTTAAAATTCAAATCATTTGATCTCTAATCCTAAGTATTAATTAAAATTCTATCTAGTTCTAGTTAAGCAAATTATTTAACTATACATGAAATTGGATAATCTTGGATGCATTTATTCTTGAGTTATCATGTGCACATTTCACATTCACACACATGCAGATGAACACCTTTTCAAACATGTTAAAAATGAGTTCAGAAGATCTTAAAACATGTTTCTCAGTTAAAATCTCGAATTTGAGAATGTTCAAGAAAACAATACTTTGTACAATAGTAGAAAAAAGCAAAATAACAAACACATAAGTGCATAACAGTTGAAAGCCAATTTTTATTGCATATTTTAAAATGAACTGCATATTATTAGAAAATTATTCTTTTCTAACCATATAAACTCTCGGAAATAAAATAATAATGAACTTGTAACTCATTTAATGTATGTTATCTTTTTACAGGAGCACTTGAAAGTCCAATAATGCCACTGAAAGATTCTGAAACACTGGCAGAAATCATGGATGAAATACGTTGTCAAATAGGAGTCAAGTATGAAGAAGATTAAAGAGATTGTTTCGATTATTTGAAATAATTATTCACATATTTTGATAATTAAAGAAATAGTTTTAATAAAAGTATTTGGATAATTGGTTCATTATTGAGGCCTATAGATAATCACTGTACAATGAGTTTTCCTAACATAATGAATAATTTGAGAAGAGATTGTGCCCATAACTAAAAGATGCTTGCATTTTGATGTTTCAGAAAATATTTGCAACATTAGTTAGCAATGAAAATTTGGTAGTTTAGATAAAAAATTAAGTATAAAATATTTATGGTATATAGAAATTCATTGAAATTAATTATAATATATTAAGCATTTAAATACAATGCTTAATATATTATAATTTTTTATCTAAATTACCAAATTTAGATACAAAATTATCTCATTGGTGGTCAAATCAGAGCCACCCATACAAATTCCTAAGTTCCACTTCATATTTCCTTTTCCTCTTTTGTGCATTTTTTGTCTTCTCCACCCTCATAAAATTGTTATGGGATCTGGGCCCCACCACTTGAGTGATGTCAGCGGCCATAGAGAGATACACAGTCGATTACATGAACTACAATGGGAGTACCATTAGCTGTGACTTTCGTGCGTAATGGAGATACGCAGTCTACAGCAAGAAAGCAAATTAAGAGATTTTTTAAAAAGTGACTAGACTGGTCACTTAGTAGGCTAAAATTGAAGCAAACACACCATGTTAATCTAACAATTTTTTCCCCCCTTCCTATCATCCACTGTTTTGACTGAATCAATGTTGTTGTTGTTGAGACCCAGACCGTCCGACCTACCAGAAAGGTGTAAGGTAACCGTTTGGATGGCCGGGAAGTGCCACCCAATTTAGACCGGAACCCAGTGGGGGAGGCATCCACAGGGACCATACCCTTCTTCCCCTACCACCAACCTCTCAGAAGGACTTACAGGCCCACATGTTTAACGTGATCGTATTCCGCATGAACACTGCAGCAGTTGTGGCAGCGTACAAACCATCGGACTACCGCACCCGAAATGTGCCAACAGCAAGCGTTGTTCCCAGGTGGTCACCCACCCCAGTACTAACCGCGCGCAATGCTGCCTAACTTCGGTGATCTAACGAGAACCAGTGTTTTCAGCATGGTAGGGCCGTTGGTCACATTTGAATCAATGTAAACATCTTCTTGTAAAAGATGTAAAGGATCCTAGTCCCGAAATCTATATTTTTAAATATTTGTTTTAGAGCAAATATGTTTACAGTGTTTACATTTTTAAAACTTTATAAATCAAATACATACTAAACATAGAATAATTTCAGTTGAAAAAGAAAACTGTTTTGAAAGCTTTTATTAGGTGGAAGAAGGAATGTAGGGTGGACCAGGGTAATTTCCGATCACTCTGTTTCTGGGATAATTAATGATCACCCATCTTATTAGTATAATATTATGCTATAAGCATAATGTTATACTAAATTAAAAAAAAAAATGTTGTTAGGAGTCTCTGAGTATTCTAATTTCATAAGTAAAATAAAATGAAAGTGCTCTTGTGCTGAAAATGAAGAAATAAAATATTTTGTTAAGTGCTACAAAAACATCTTTTAAAAAGATTGGTTCTGAAAATTTAACTTTTTACAAAGATTCTCATTGCAACATTTCTATTGGGATTTTTTTGTTTATGCTGTTTTACAATTATATATAGTATGAGCTTTTAAATAATATATACAATTTTATTATATACTTTCAGAAACTGGTTACACAATTATATTGATGTATACCCCGGTTTGCCGGGGTAAATCTCGATCACCGGGGTAATTCCGGATCAATGAGATTTCACAAAATTTATGGTCCCTTTTCCTTAATGAAGACATGTATATATATATATATATACCAGATGTTATTTACATATCTTTAACTTTATTTTAGACAAATTAGGCTAATGAATGTAGTCATATATTTATACCAATGTATTCATATATTTATATCAGACACTACTGAGTGTCGGCTATCTGAGCCATCATCATCATTACAAGCTTCCACTCCCAGTACCTCATCACAGTCATTTGAAGAATTTCTAAGCAGACGGCTAAGCCAAACTCCTAGAGTATCACACTCGGAAGTAAGAAGGATTGATACTAATTCAGCAATGATAACTAGCTAAACATTTTTGGACTTAGTAGAGTTAATATATAAAGAGATTAAGGATAATGCAAAAGAATAACGGTAAAATGCAGCAAAAGAGAAATTCTTAAGCACAAGAAAAAATACGAAAAAAAGAAAAGCCAATAATGATAGTGACAGCAACATTAGTGACCCAGATGACCCACAAACCAATAAGCAGACAGAAATATCTAAGAAAATAAATGTACTAGTTATTAGTAAACAACTTTCCAAAAATACAAAGTTAGAAGAAACTACGAGCATTTTAAAAACCATCCATGAAAAAGTTCAAGAGCAAGTATACTATGCGGTCTATTATGACAAGGATCCTTATTACATAGGAAAAATTACAAAAGTAATAGACAAGGAGAATGTTGAAATGAAGCTCCTCGAAAAAGGCGTGGAATCTTTCGATGGCCAAAACGGGACCTAGTCAAAAAAATAGGAATAAAATATATTTTTTATAGTCCTGTTGCATTAGAAGGTGCAAATCCCTTTATTGTGGACAGCAATGCCATACATGACGTTTTTAAGTGTTATAAAAAATTCTGCCAAGAAATTTGGATGTAGTCTAGGCTAATACTCCTAGATAAATTTTAAACCAATATGCCTACATGGAATAAAAAATAGCAAATTAATTCTGTTTATTTCTTCTTGATAACATCATAACATAAAATTAAAATTAGATTTGTATTAACTTTGATAATTCGTAGTCTAAATTACGAGGATAGGTTGAAAAGTAATGCACACATGCTTGTAGAGTTGCAGTTGTCAAGTCCTTGGATGAGTCGGACGGTCTGGGTCTTCAACACATGCTTGTAGAGCATGAACAAAAACAAATAGCAAGATCAGGCAAAAAGTACATTAAATTACAATTCTTAAGTTTCAAAATCATATATTTATTTTTCAACATGGTCACCGTTAAGGCTAACACATTTCTCCCAACGTGTAACAAGTTTTTTCATTTCATCACTGAAAAATTCTTCCAACTTTTCTCGAATCCAGGACTTGACAACTGCCTTTACCTCATTGTCCGAGGTACAATGAGGGCTCTCGAGTAGAAGAAAAAAATTTAAATCGCAAAGCGCAAGATCAGGGAAATAAGGAGGGTGTAGAATCGGTTCAAACTTCAGATTTCGCAGAGCCTCTCCAGTTGCGCGTGAGGTGTGTGGACGAGCGTTGTCATGTTGCAAGATTATTGGCACCAGACACATTCCTTGGATATTCCAATATGGTTTGCGATACACTTTTGAGTGATTCGCCGCTCATTTTGAATCAAATCGTCGAAGAGTTTGCGATGTTTATTGTCTGTGGCAGTGATCGGACGTGCGCCGTGTGTTTTATCAACAATTATGGCTTTTCCAGGCTCGAAACCATGAAATTTTATTACCCATTGATTTACAGTAGACCTACCAACAGCATCGTCACTGGCATAAACAGCCTTTAAACGACGATGGATCTCAGTAGGAGTCATTTTTTCAGCAGTTAAAAATTCGATAACAGCATGCTGTTTAACTCGCATTGACATAGCACCAGAACACGTCTTCATACTTCCGCTTCTCAAAATACACTGGATGAACGCAACGACCTCAAACCTGCACATGAGTAGCGAGAGGGAATGTCACTTCCACGCGCCACCTGGCGCGATTCTGTAGGTCATTTCGTTCACGCTCTAGAAGTATGTGTGCATTACTTTTCAGCCTACCCTCGTAATTATTTTAACCCATTATGACAAAAGTATTTTGTGATCGGTAATTACCCTGTTGTCAGGGTAATTATCGATCACTGATTTTTTTTTAATTAAAGAAATTGTATATACACTTTGATAAAAGTTGGTAAATTATCAATAGCTGTACATGCTAAGGCTTTCTCTATATCAAATTTGGTTATGTTATCTGTGATAGTTTTTGAAATATTTAGATATTATTGTGTTTTTGATCAGAAATTACCCTGGTGCACTCTATGTGCTTAATCTACCCCTTTCCGTTTTGTATCTTTAGTGGAGATAAAAAGTGATAAGGGGGTTGTGAGTCCTCTTTTCTTTGGTACTAGATCACTGTACAGCTTAACCTTATTTCTTTCTTTGAAAGAGTAAGGAATGGAGGGAGATAGCACATGATCAAAATTTATGGTAATGAACAGAGAGAAAGGACTCTGGGACTTATCTGAGGTCATACAAGGATTGATTGATTTTCATTTGAGGACAGACATTGTTCCCTTAACAAAAGGCTAAGCAGGGGATCTGATCTGCTAACAAAATGGCAGGGAGGGCACTCTTCTCGTAACAAAAGGCAAGGAGGGTGCTGTTCTGGTAACTAAATGGGCAAGCAGGGAACTGCACCCTTCCAAAAGTGCCTGGGGAAAACTCTGTTATTAGCAGTGGCCTGCCGATACAAAAATTTCCAAAAGTGACTTCTAGCACTGCACACAGCGCTCTGGTTACACCTAAAAGCACTATATATTCTCAACCACTACATGAAACTTGATGAGTCAATTGCAAGTTATAAAAAGTATCAATCCTGAATTAATTCCAAACACTGATTATTGAAGGTCAATAGTGCAACTATCCAACTGTGAATCTGCACACTAAATTCTCAGCTATTATATGATACTCAAAAAATTAATTACATTTTACAATACCTTAGTTTTGCGAGCATACACCTATACCTAGGTTTAAATAACATTCCCGAACTGTATCGGAAAAGAAGTCCTTTGGTATTTTTTGTCTGTGTTAAAATTGATTTTATTAATAAAATTATGATAGCATCATGCCTCCATTGTAAATACCAGCATCTCAGAACCAGTTTTTCACTCTTCAGCAAAAAATAGCAGATACGTACAATAATTGCACGAAAACTTGCTTAATCTCCTATTATATACTGAAGAGTGTTAAAATGTATGAAACTGATCCATCAATACTGGAATCTGCAATGAGGATATGACTCTAGCTTTGGGAATATTCCCTTTTGATTGGTTTTGCCAGCATACACCTATATTTTTTGTCTAAAAACTATTCTCTGTCATAACATATCACTCATAAAGGAAGTAGCAGCTGACTGGATCACTTTTCCAATCATAATGACTCAAAATGACAGCAACTGACAAACTCAGCAGAAGAGGCTTGGGGACATCACCAATTTATTCTATGTGATGTTTTCTACCTTGAAGCTGAAAGAGATGCACTGCACCCACACAAAGAATTAACTGGAAATTCTGAGCACAGATCTTTAAGATTGAACAAGAGCATCAAACTGAAATTCAGAAATAATAACCATTCAATTATTTAGGATATTAGAAAAATCAATATTTTCCTTGGTATTTACCAACTTTAGATAATGAAAGATAATTTTATTATTTTGAACATATAATTATTTTGAATTATTAAAAAATGTAGTTGGCTTCCTATACTTCAACTATCCTCAATAAAATTACAATAAATCACAAAGAAGTTACATGTATAATTGGATAATATCACCATTTTGAACTGTAAAATTTAATACCATCTTTAGTTGATTCTCTTGTGTATTTTATCAAAAGAGACTTAACATCATTGCCTGCAAAAGCCCGATCTTGGAGATATGGAACAATTTCTTCATAACTCCACTTCTGTTTTATTTTAAAAAGTTTTGTAAATATATCTGCTATATTCTCTGGCATCTCATCTGATGGAAAATGAAATATAACTTCAGGCTTATAGTTCATATCAGTGAGCGCTAAACCTCGCAATTGGACAAGATCGCACTTTAGTCCTTCGGGCACACTTTTTTGCCAACTGTCTAAAAATTCATCAAGATTAAATTTTACATTTGAACGAAGCATAGTTTCAGCATATATTCTACATACAGAATATTCATCAAACGAAAACAGTTTTATCCCATTTTCATCAACATCATCCGTTTCATGAGCGAACCACGAGAAACATTTTTCTGCAATAGCTTTAGGTATCAAATCCTGTAAGGTTTCCACAACAGAATCCTTTGGAACTTTATCCAATGGTAGTAATTTTGATTCTATAACTTTTACTATTTCACTAAGAACATTAAATTTGTAGTCGAAGTCTACAATGCGAACATAACCACCAATATCGCATGTTTGCAAATCAACTAATGCTTTTTCTAATTCAGCTCTACTGCTCTGAATGAAATCTAACAAATCATCAAATGTGTAAGTTTGGGCGGTAGTATCCTCGTATTCTTCCCCTTTATATGCATTGCATTCTAAAATAGCTCTTAACTTCTTGAAACTTGGCCTGTAATTACGTAGTTCAAAATAATTATGAAATATACCACATATGCTTTGAGGAATTACTCTAGTATCGCCGCTTTCCGAATCTTCAGGCCATATCAAATCAGGTAGAAGAAGTAACGAATTTGATGTTTCTGCTTCTTTTAATTCATACGTACATGAATCTGTACAAATGACCGCAGTCTCATTTGGATTTCCTCTAATTGTCAGAAGTTGACCTTCAGTTATATTATGCATAACATCAGGATTTAACTGCAATAAATACAAGTCTTCTTGATCTTCGCTAACTGTTAAACTTTGTATAATAGGAGAAATTTCAGATTCATCTAATCGAGCAACTTCAATCTTTCTCCTTGCATACGCTAAGCTGTCATCCAAATCTTCCTTTTCCATAGCGCAATTTTAATTGGACTAACAGTTCGAGCAGTTAATTAACAAAATCAGCAATATATTGTCACATACAGACTGACTGAGAGATAGATGGCTTTGGGATAATCACAGAATACTATATATGTTAGTCTGTGGGGATAATTGCGACGGCAAATCACATACAGTTGATTACAGAACAGAATTGGCGCGCAAACAAAGTGGATTGTTGCCACTCATTGATAAAATGTGATCTTAGAATGAGTATTGACAGAAAAAATATTTGTCGTAAAACATGAAATCGGAGAGTCGTTTTGAGCTATTAATACTAGCTTCTAGCGATGTTAATTTTTTTTTCACTCGGGTAAACTCATTCTAACATCGGTATCTGTACATTCGAAAAGCAAGTCTACCAGAGCATAGACATACTAAGGATAGAGGGTAACGTAAATTTCTAAACAAGCGAAGATGCTAAAAGTTAATGGCTAATTTGGTTATACTTAAAATATAAAATCATCTATCATACCTATTGTGGTATTGCTCATCAGAAATTGAAGGTCTCGTTGTCTATTTCCAGTGGGTCGAGAAGAGGCTCAATTTTTAAGACTGCAGTATTATATAGTGGCGGCATCTAGTGAATTACAAAGAAACAATTTGCAACATCTATTGCATTAAAAATGAAAACATATATCATTTCTGCAACTGAATCTTAGATAAAAGTTAAAATTAAATGGAATTAAGAAATAAGAAACACCATGTTACCTATAGAAAAATTTAAATAAGAAACAGTAATGTGTCAGAGAGACCACAAACAGAGAATATAAAATTACCATTCTTATAAATATTTACAGCGTTTCAAGCAAATAAAGTCTCAGTAAGAATTTTCTTCTCATTAAAGAGAAGAAGATTCTCCATTAAACAAAGGACAGACATGACCCAGCTTTAAAATAGAAATACCTTTTACTATGATATTAGAAGAAACAAAGCTGTAGAGCCCACAGACTAATGACAGTCGTGTTTCAGCTCTAGGAGGGGGGTACCCCCGAATTGAACACACAAGAAAATTATAAGAATACACGTAAGAAACTACATTTAAAAAAATCAGGCCCCCTGGGAATGGAACAAGTTTCCCTGGTCAATCCCCTTCTCTACCGATTCGAGCTAAGAAAATCAGAAAAACTAACACACTCAATTTGCGGAAAATATCAAAATTGTAAATAGAAATTACAAACTACTCGGAATTTAAAAACCCAAGAATATCTATTATTGGGATTGGTTATACCCCCTCCCCATCTTACTGCTCCATGTCTTCGGACGAGTCGGACGGTCTGGGCTTTCGACCCCCCCCCCCCCCCCCCCTCAAACTAAAAAAAAAAAAAAAAAATCTGGATAAATATATCAAAAACAATATTCAATATTGTAAATCTGCATTTTTAATTAAAATTAATTTTAAATAAATATCTAATTTCACTGTTCATTATATAATATGACTCTATTTAGTCCGTTATATGAAGGGTGCATAAAGTTATATACAATATTTCTTCCCATCCGCCCGCCTGCAAACGTCCGCTCCCTATATCTTCGGACACATCTTTTCCCGATCAATATTATTATTTTTGATATCACAACCACCCTTTTGAAACATAATTACAACAACATTGCAACTCATGGGCGCGGTAGCCCGGTGGTTTGCGCGCTGGATTTGCACGCTGCCACAACTGCCGCCGTGTTCATGCGGAGTACGATCACGCTAAACATGTGGGTTCGTAAGTCCTTCCGAGAGGGTGGTGGTAGGGGAAGGAAGGTACGGTCCCTGTGGATGCCTCCCCCACTGGGTTGCGGTCCAAATTGGGTGGCACTTCCCGGCCGTCCAAACAGTTACCTTACACCTTTCTGGTAGGCCGGACGGTCTGGGTCTCAACAACAACAACAACATTGCAACAGGTCAATACGGTTCGGTAACATTTTTTTTTTAATTCGAATTAATTTTTAAGTTATTTTATGTTGAAGTACGATTTTAGCGATATTACACAAATCGGTTTCATAGCAATCGAAAATATTATTACAGAATTTCCATATTGACATCATCAAAAAGATCAAAGAACGTTTTTCTAATAAATGATATTTGAACTGAAACCGGACATTTCCTTCATATTTATTTTTTTTTAATGCATCGAAATATGCATTTTTTAAATTGCCTTATTCCTATTTCGACGCATCTGAAAAAATTAGCACAATGAAAATTATGGGAGTATATCTTCGGATTCTAACAAAAAACATATATATATTTAATTACTCTATATTTTTCTGTGATTTTTCAACCAAATTCATAAAAATTGGAACTAGATTCCAGTAATGAAGTGCAAGAATAACTTCTCTCGTTTTTGGTTGCTAATGCCTTGGATTGGATCCTGCTACTGGGAGAAGTTTTATGCGCATGCGTGGAAATTTGGATTGAAACAAAAAAAGGAAATGATTTTGCTTCAGAACGGTAGATACGGAAATTAAGTGGTGTTATCTGTAAATGTATTAGACGCTATAGGACTCGTGTAATTTATTCTACTTTATAAAATTTGAGATTTGAAATCCTCATTTCTCTGCCTTAAATACGGAGACGGATCCCGAATGGTATTTTCCGTATATCTCTCATATTTTCGGAATGGCACAAGATTAATCTAATCAAAATTAAATCTAATTTTTCGCTATATTGAATTTTGTCAATTTTAGACATATCGTGAAATCTGCCGCTATGGTTTCCAAATTTGTCTCTAAGTTCTTTCCAAATTTGTCTTTCTTCCAGGGACAAAGAGACATAGAGTTTTTTTTTTTTTTATCTTATTTCTTGTATAATGCCCTGCCTACCACCACACCATCCTAGACAACGTCATGACAAAACAAGAAAGATCAATTATGCATAAAGCATTAATTATGAAACACTTTCCAACTCTAATTTTATTTAAACATCTCTAAAATGCGATACATTCAGCGGTAATATTTTTAAAATTATCACAATACTGCAGTAATTAATTATATTTGAAAATTTAAAACTTCATCCAAACAAACGAACTTGATTCAAATGACGTCATCGAAATATAAATCACCTGGCTGGCTCTCTGTGTAAAAGCAGTAAGTATTTCATTCAAACATTTTTATTTCATTCATCACAGTACTGCAATAATTTATTCTACTTAGAAACTTAAAACCATGGAGGTAAGAATAATTTAACTTTATGCATCAAACTTCATCGAAAAAATCTGCTATTAAATCGTTTGCTTCTCTATGTAAAATTAATGAATGTTTCATTCATATCATCTATATTGCGGATTCCAAAGCAAAATAATTTTGCGTTAAAGAAATTCAGCAATTCTTATACAACTTATTTTACAGCCTAATCTATTTACATCTTGCATAAGCGAAAATTAGGTTTCGTTGTAGAGGTAATCAAAGTTGGATGATCATTTAAACTCAAATATATTCTAATTGTGTTGTTTCAGAATACAGATGTACAGAAATTAAGCAAACATAAAGCGGTTTCAGGACGGATACAACACTAAATATAAATTAAAAAAAAAACTTTAAGAATCACAATTTTGACACAAGATGAATGGCATTGATTATTTAAACTCAAATATAATGGAATTGCACTGTTTCAGAATACAGATGGTTTTAGGACGGATACAACACTTAATATAAATTATAAAGAATTTTAAAAATCACGATTTTGACACAAGATGGATGCCGGGCCAACGGCCGTACCGTGCTGAAAACACCGGTTCTCGTTAGATCACCGAAGTCAAGCAGCATCGGGCGCGGTTAGTACTTGGTGGGTGACCACCTCGGAACACCGCGTGCTGTTGGCCATCTTGGTTGCGGTATCCCCGTGGTTTGCGCGCTAGATTTGCACGCTACCACAAAATGCCGCCGTGTTCATGCGGAGTACGATCACGTTAAACATGTGGGTCCGTAAGTCCTTCCGAGAGGTTGGTGGTAGGGGAAGGAGGGTACGGTCCCTGTGGATGCCTCCCCCACTGGGTTCCGGTCTAAATTGGGTGGCACTTCCCGGCAGTCCATACAGTTACCTTACACCTTTCTGGTAGGTCGGACGGTCTGGGTCTCAACAACAACAACAACAAGATGGATGCCATATTTCATTTTGAAGTGGGTCACGTGATCTCATCATATAATGGTCACGCGATCTCTTCATATAAACGGTGTAATTATTATTTTAATTTTTATTTAAAAAATTATTGAATATATTTTGCTGAATTCGTTTTTTATATATTTTATGGGATAATTTGAATATTTCTTAAAACTTTCGAAATAATTTGTGAATTTTAAATTCGCTTAAAAAATGTTTGAAAAATTAGGTCCAATAGGGTTCAATGTATTTCATTTTTTCAACCCGGGTTCAATCCAAAACTAATTGGGTAGTATTATTCATTTATATTCCCATAGGTCCCACAGACCGTCTGAATAACATACTAAAATTTTATTTTGATAATGTCATTTTTACGGCAGTTATCGTGCTAACGGGCAGACAGAATGAACAAAGTCAACTATGATGTAAAGTGTTGTGTTGATATTGTAGCAATTAATGTTAATAATATTTCTATATACAGATTTTGAAAGAATGGAAGAGAAATGTTGAAGTTTATTTACTTTGAAGTTATAAGTTGCTGTTTTGTCATAGATTTTAAATTTTAATGTGTCTGCATTATGAATTTTTAAACTAATGTCTAGAAAATTCATCCAGTTGGATGTATATACATTTTCAATTCGTTGTAGATTAGGTGGATAGAAATCAAAGTTTATTTCATTGGCCTCATTAGTAATTCCAATAATTTGATCATCAATATATCTGTACATTATATGACTGTTGAAAGGGCTCTGAATTCCATAAAAATGGAGTTAAATGTTGGCCAGTATAGTGAATGATATACCTCACTGTGGTATTCCCTTATTTAATTTGTGCATTCAATTTCATTGAGATATATACTGTTTGAACAGAATGAATTTTAATAATGTTTTGAATTTTGGAAAATAGATGTTTTTTGATTGAGTAAATTGTTCATATAAATGTAATATGACTTTATATAAATCATTAATGTCTATATTATCTCGTATTAAAAAGGTCTTTAAAATCAAAAGTTTTTACATTATGTATGTAAGAGATGAGTTTTATTTTATTAATTAGTTCAAGACTATTTTTGATTATATGTGTTTTTTGTGTAGTAAAATAATCATAAATTTGATTTAGTTGATATTAGTGTTGAGCATTGATATTAGTGTAAAAAGGAGTTAATGAAGGAGAGGTACTGAGTTGCAATTTAAGTTCGTTCAAATAATTTTTTTTTGCAGATAAACGCATAATTACAGGATGCCTTATCAACATATGTGATTACAAATTTGTCTTGTAGTAACTTGATCTCTTTAATTATGTCTTTGTAATTATATGTATATATAGGAATTGGAAATTGTTGAATCAATTGTTTGACATGCCTAGTGATTTATACTTTCCAGCTCTTAAAGGCTTCAAAAGGGCAGTGGTACTTGCCTGAGATTCTAAAAATATATTTGTCTAGATCAATGTCAAAAGCCTGTATTATTTTCATTTTATTATAAAGACGTGGGAGTCTGTATTTTGATCCATAGCTGAGAAATTGTTTTAGATGAGATTTCTGAATTAAATTGAGATTTCCGGTGATTATGTGTCCATGTTGTGGGTCAATAAAGGGAAGATTGCATGTTTCATTGCACGAACAAGATATAGAATTATTCAATTGTTTTGATATATATATATATATATATATATATATATATATATATATATATATAATAGTTTGAAAATCCAATGATAGAATAGAGGGAAGTTGTAACTCGAAAAACCCTACTTTAAAATATGCCTACATAATGAAAAGAAGAATTAAATAGAGAATCATCAATCAAATGGAAAATAAAATGCAAATTTTAGTCATCAAGCTGTAAATAGTCAACAAGTATCAATGGAATGGAGTCAATAATTGAAAATCAAATAAAATCCAAGCTTTAAAGCTATGCACGTGGATGAGCACTAGGCCTAAATAAATGAATTGTTCATTTCGAAAAAAACTCTTCTTCAAGTCCAAGTATTTAATCAAAATGAACACAAAATGTGTTTCTGATATTAGAGATATATTATATTTATAAACAAAAATAACTTGGACTACAGACATAAAGATGGAAAAATTAAAAAGGAAACAAGAATATCTGAAAAAATCTCTGCATATGTCCTAACCAGTGGAACCCAGAATGAAGAGATCAATGTTGCCAATCGCAAAGGATAAAAGTAGAGGACTACTGTTGCCAATCGTGAGAAATAAGTAACAGTAATCCGAAAAGGCTTTAAATGGTGATGTTCTACAGAAAGAGCTATAAAATAATGGGGAGTGTAATATAATCTAAAACAGTGAGGCTAATGTATAAGGGGATGCAAATACAATGTAATGTTTATTCAAGAGAATGTTGATGGCTGACTAATATAAGATACTAAGAAGAGAATTCAAGAATATTCAGCTAATCCAAACTTTTTAACTATATCATTTACTAAATATACTGGATATTTATATAATTTGGTAATTTTTAGATTATTTATATGCATAGCATGAAATTTTTTATCTGATAATCTATAAGTTCTAAAAAGTTAATTAAGTATAATATTTCTAAACAATTGAATCGAGTTGCAGGAATTAAATGGTAATATTTTATTAATGTTAAAATTAAAATAGTCTTTTTTATCATATAAATTAGTAACTATTCTATTAGTAGGTTCAATAACTAGATTTAAAGCCAAAAAATTAATATTATTACTAATAGTGGCTTCGTAAAGAATTAATTCCAAATTTTCCGGATAGAAATCTATATCTATGACATAGTTTTCAGTAAATACTAAACAAATCAGATCATTAACATGTCTGTAAGTTTTATAATCTATTGAAGTAAAAGACCGTTCATAATGATAAAGGTATAAATTAGCTAACATACTGCTACTGCAGCCACCTAGTGGAACACCTGAAACTTGTAAGTATAATTTATTACCTTGAAATATATAATTATTGAAAATAGCAAAAAGAAGCAATTTAGGAAAATTGATAAATATTGTACGAGTAGATTGATTAGCAATATAAGCATGATATAGAGCTAAAATCACAACATATAGATCTCTCTCTCTCACACACACACAGAGATCTTAATATTAAAAAGATCTTTATAATCAAAAGTTTGAAATCCAATTAGTTTACCCAGTGATGATAATTTATGTTTTAATCCTTTACTAT
This sequence comes from Amaurobius ferox, assembly GCA_951213105.1. NCBI lineage: Eukaryota > Metazoa > Arthropoda > Arachnida > Araneae > Amaurobiidae > Amaurobius > Amaurobius ferox. The sequence continues at coordinate 165,449,376 of OX578134.1, read as the reverse complement.
TTTTTAAAATAACTTAATTATTGCTGGAATAACGTAAACTATCATTTAATAGATTTAAATAATTTAGTAGTAATTTACTCACAGTAGTAGAGTAAGTATTATGTCCACTAGTAACTGTTCTAAATTTAATAGAATTTTTATGAAATTTAGGAATAAGCACTATATATGGAAATTTAAGAAATTTATAATTAATATTTAAATCACTATATATGTTGATAATTTTCAGTTTGATAGATACTATTAATGGAATGTGAATATAATTTAAAGAGACTATTATTTTTTTAAATAATCTAACAGAAATTGTATATAGAATTTTTTACAGATAATAGCATAATTATTAGAAGATTTATCAACATAAATAATAACAAAAGATGTTTGTAAATCATTAATGGAGTGTTTCATATTATCAATATTAAATATTGATCTAGACAATTTAATACTACAAATAGTATTTTTAATAAATTTTAATAAAGTAAATTTCCACATTTTAAATGTCTCTAAAGGCAGAACATATTTAGAAATTAATTTATAAATATATTCATCAAGGTCAAGATTTATTGACATTAAAACTTTAAAAGAATTAATTTTTATCTATGGAGAGAGATTGTGAAATTTGATTAAAATTAAAAATAGATCTACTAATAGGCTTGTGGTATTTAAAATTCTTTGAAACACTTAAATCCCTAATATGCATTAAATGTTTGAATTTTTTACATAGATTCCCAAAATTTATAGAATTATAAATTGGATGCTTAAAAGAAATTACACAATAAAAATTAGTAGACGTATTATTATTATAAAGTTGATTAAGTTTCAATTTTACATACTTTGATCCAGTAATGAGCAAATCATAGAAAATATGATTAAAATGTTCATTAGTAAGATTTAATTTTAAGAAAATGGCATAATTATTATTACAACATTTTTTCAATCTTTCAACATTTTTGCAATTTACATTGCCCACTTATCTCCAACAGGTAAAGAATTAAAGGGCGTTTCAATATTTTTGTGACACCCTGTATAATATATTTAAGGCAGCAAAACATCATTGAAACAAATCACATGATTATTTTTCAATGGAAAAAAGATACTTATAATTTTAACACAAAAGGATCTGTAATAAAGAGAACGAATTTTTAAAGTTTATATAAAATATTAGTAAGAAAATCGTATGGAGTCCCTCCCTACTACAGAAATTTCAATAAATACACACTTGATTCACATAAAGATAAAACGCCACGTTTGTAAGCTGTGTAGTAAAGTATTTTAAGATTAACTTATTAAATATCTGTGGTAAATATGTAAAGAAATAAGAAAATCAAAAGTATATATGTATGCATTTATTTGGTTTCGGAAAAATATGACAATAATATACAGCTGCTGATTTTGATTTTTGTACATAAAAGGAAATCAACAAGTTCTATCTTTGTAAATTTACACAGAGTTGTATCATACATAAAGCAAATTTTGCTATTTACAGGCCACTTATGTCACAATACAATAAGTGTTAAGTCATTATTAACAACGTGTGAATACTGTAAATATATGCAGTTTCAATTTCAGAAGAATCCATATTTGACGCAGTTGTAACACAGAAAAACGTTCCGTTAAATCAGAAAAACATATTTTAAACTCTTTTATATTTGTATATTCTCATTCTTTACAAGAAAAAATGTGTATAGTGATTCTACAGAAAGTATGTATTTTAAAATATATATACTCTCTATCTAAATTTAAGTTGATTTCTTGAGTTTCATTTAACAAGTACTCCACAGTATTTAATTATCTTTGTTGCATGCATATTTTAGTTTAGACTGCATGCATATTTTTGTATATATGCAAAAATATGCATGCAGTCATGAACTGCCAAAATGTTAACATTTGGTATGCTATAAAATGTTATATGGAACGTTAAGAAATTATAACTAATATCAAGGCTGAACTCTACTTCTCTAGTAACCCTGGACAGCGGGGTTGCTAGTGAATAGAGTTCGGCCTTACTAATATATATTTAAAATCCATATCATTCGTCATTTATAGTTCCCATTGTTTTGCTTTTTAACAGGTTAACATTATACCCATTTGTGGTGCTTCTAAATTTCTATGTTTTAACTTTTACATTCTATATCAAACATCTCTTCATAACCCATTTCCCGCATTTATGACAAAGCATTTAGACTTCGAAATATTTTAATAACCGATAATAATATGTGTTTGCAGGACCTGAAGAATACACGATCCTCCGGGACCGAGGCCCCAAATTTTAAGGGATCCCTAAATTTTATGCATTAAAAATGTAAGCAGAAATATTTTTAATTAATTTAAAACTGGTAATATTAGTTTTATTTCAAATTTTAAAACATGTTAATTAATTTCAAATATTATATATTTTTTAAAGCCTTAATAAAAAGTTTGGACGTTTTCAACATGTAGAAAAGGACCTTCGGAGCTATGATCCTGACAACCCAAATTTGTCATGTGTTGATATTTTGCCGTAAGTATATAGGGGCCCAGAATTAACACTAGGCCCTGGGCCTCAGTTTGACTTGATGAGGTCCTGTGTGCTCCAGACGCAACCATTCTAAAGATGATTTACGTCAGGTCATCTCCTCTTGTATATATGCTATATTCATAAGATTGCTAAAAAGTAAAAACTTCGTTTGAAACGCAGCTTTAAACAAACTAGTAACGATATTAACTGGTTTCCACACTTCAAAAACAGCCTCCTTATGATAAAATCAAAGCAACCACATAAACAAAAGCAAGTAGGCCTTTATTTTTGCTTTTGAAACTGTTACAGATTTTTAGTTAAGCTGTATTCTTAGCGAAATGCTTCATTTTTAAGCTATTGTTGAAGCAGTCCAACTGTCCAAGCGATATAAGATAAATTCATAAGATTATTATTTTCTATATGCCACATTCACAAAATATAAAGTTTTGATGTTTATCTTCCAATCATTTTAACTCAGATACGGAATAAAAGTGCAACATGTTAGGTAAAAATTAAAAATAACATATTTTTATATACAGCAATGATCTATGTACAATAAAATTTTCAAATGTATTTCATATGTCTATGTACAGTATCAAGTGACAACTGGATTGAAAGCATGCGGTAGAAAATATGGAAATATGTGAAAAATGTTACTAAAAACGCTTATGTACAAAAATTTAATTACAATTAGAAATATATCTTTACAAACTAATCAAACTTCATTTAAAAACTTGAAGTGCGAACGAAATGAGTCCAATTAAATATCTCATATACAATACAATTTAATTCACGTTGAAAGAACATTTTGACACATCTTCAGCATAAAAATATCTATCAAAAATATCTGTACGAAAATAGTCTGTTTGCACTTTTGAATGGATAATAAATATTTTTTTATTCATATTTATAAAAGAAGAAAAAAAAGCCACGTAATATGGATCGATTTTTGATTTCAAATCTATGGATCATCAGATGACACGGAGGAACAGTTGTGTGGCTATCACAGATGGGCGTCAACAATAGATGGCAGCACCAGGAAATGTGTGCGTCTCATGGGAGCGTCCTGTAATATAATTTAAAAAAATGTTAGTAAAATAGTTTCAAATCGATAAAAATATTGCAAATAAAATAAACGTGTGAAAAAGATAATGCTACAAACTTTTTCTTTTAAAAGTGTGATTTCTTTTTCATTAATATATTGAGTTCGTATCATAGTTTTCCATTGATAATATACTATTTTCGTGTTGCAGCCGTGAAATAAAACTTTAATTGAATCAAAGTACAGCACATTAACCAAATTGTATTAGATCAAAATCTCTGCGGTTATTTTGCTGCAGGTTCTTTCATTTTTTGTAAAACGTGTCCTAGTCATGGGATGTAGATATTGTGTCAATATTGACTAATATAGTTGAAACCTTAATGAAAACATGGACACTGAATTTTAAAAAGGGTCAAAAATCTTGGGTCTGCTTACTTCTTAAGAAACTTATATAATATTAGCGGCCCCCGCACGATTACGCCAAGGTCCAAAATTAACGAAAAAGCAATATGACGATAATATAAACACGTGCTGTTTTTTTAGGGCTGCAAACGTCGTTTGGCGAAATTTTACAACCTACCTACATCTCGGTCGCTTGCAATTCGGGCTGCTATAATAAGGAAGTACCTATTTTTCTTATATCAGTGTAATAAAATTTAGAAATACTTTCAAGGACCCCAAGGTTCTATAGATTGCAAGAACTCCAATATAAGACTCAACGGGTTTCGGTTTAGAAAAGAGCAGGGAATGTCATTTTACAGATCCCCGCCTAAAATCGTCCTTAATTACAGCATTAAATATTGCTAAAATGATCTAAACTAATATTTCCAATGGTTACCGTGATATTAGTGAAATATTGGTCAATCATGTTCCTTAGCGCCATGGTTAATATATTACTGTTCTTAGTAGCACTCCAATATTGGTCTAATATTACAAAAACTAGGCGTTTCATAAAAAAATATTTCCATTGTAACGCCCAGTTCAGTATTAGAATACCAATGTAGAATATTTGGATACCAGTATATATCCTCTATGTTGGCATTTCTTTGGAAATATTTGAGTTGTAACGCAAATATTAACAGAATATTGAAATTTCAATACTCAGGCAATATTAGTAGCTAATATATCTAAAAATATGGATTCAATATTGATGTTACAATGGAAATATTGCTAATAAAATCCAAAGATAACACAAATCATCTGAATGCATTCGTTTGTCTAACATGTTGCCAGCCTATTTTTCTTGCGGTATTAATTTTCTAATATGTATGGTGACACGTCTGAAGCATTAAATTTAAAAAAAAAAGAATAACACTTTATAATAAAATTTATTTGATCACATTAAAACCAGAGCAAATTTTTCCTTGTGTAATCTGACAATTAATATGCAAAATTTTGTTCGCGGTTTTTGACTGAGTATAAGAGCCAATGAATTACCCCCCCCCCCCCCCCTTTGTTTTCGCGATTGTCACTGATGATGAACGTTTAACGTCCAAAAGCGCTCTGGTTTTAATGCAATTTTAACGTTTTATTAATGTGATTAAATAAATACTTTCATTATAAAGTGTTATTCCTTGGTATTAATTTTCATTTTTGAAAAACAACTTGCAAACAAAAGCTCAACTTTGTTTTGTTTTTTCGATACTGATTATGATACAGATGAACTTAAAAAGATATGGAATATGAATGTATGATAATGTCCAAATATTTTTGAACATATAAATAAAACGTTATAAAAACAAAACCCACCTGGTGTAAGCAATTATTATAACATTACAGCTTCTTGTGTTGCAACAGCTTCGTATCTGTGATCCACCTGCGGATAAAAAGAAGTACCGTTCAGTAAAATTATTTCAAGGAAAATGGCACACATAAAATATATTTTCATTTGTTCGAATTTCAAGTAAAAATTAGAACGTAACAATGAATCTTTAAAGGCCGTTTCATCTTTAATCAAGCTGAGAATAAATAGTACATTTAGATATGTATACAAGATAAGTATAAATTTATGTTTACAAGATATGTATAAATATTCACACATTTTAAATGGACATATTAATGCATTAAGGGATGAGAGAATTAAAAGTAAAATAGACGATTTTGCCCAAGAAAGAATTATATGCGTGGGGGGAAAAAAAGGGTACAGTAAAGCTACGTTTATTTTACACGGTAAGGAAAAGAATGAAATTCCGGACTTGAAAAAAGTCACTACAAGAAATTCGGAAAAGTTGGTTTCAAGTCATTTTTCTTAACCACGTTGATACTAAGAGAGTTGTTGTTGTTGATTGAGATCCAGACCGTCCGACCTACCAGAAAGGGATACTAAGAGAGTGAAATCGTTCGAAAAATTCAAATTAATTTGGGCCAAACTGGCCCATCCGGAGCTCGTAGTGTTCAACAAATACTAGCAAGGGTTGAACACAACTGTGTGAAAACTATTCCTGGACATCTTGTTCTTATTGAGTTCAGTGATGGCAAGCCCTTGGGAATATCACTTTAGTGCAGATAATCTGGCAGAAAAAATGGAGCAAAGGGGAAAAAAGAACCTAAACAGAAAATTTTAGAGCAACTTTGAAATCAGAAAAAAATTATCCAAAAGTATTTGACTAAAAATGATCGGCCAAAACATGGTGAGTGTTATATTAAATTACATATTACAAACACACATATAGCTTGGCCAAAAAAGAAATAGGTTGCTCACACTCCCACGATACAGAAATACCCGTAACTAAATCCAAGGAATCGGGTGGACATTTGAGAACATAAACAGGCAGCTATGAAGGCCGTTGCCACCCCTCCTCGCATCTTCCCAAACGAGACAGGTGTTGCATTGACCTCCTTGTATTCAGCTCCCCCCTGGAAACTCACAACAGTGTCACGTGACTATTTTTCATATTTGAAAAGGTCTGGGCTCTGTCTGGGGCTGCCTGTAAGCTGTTGCTAGGGGAATCCAAGGAAAGTGAGGGACTTCGGATACACTTTTATGTTTACTTAATGCTAGGACTGAAAACCATCGAATAGAAAGTCACCATCCTATTGCAATTTGAGATTGGAATGAGTTGCTCGAGACATATGTAGCCATTTTGTGAAGTTGGGGAGGGTGACGTTACTGTCAAATTATTTCAGTATTAAACTAATTATGATTCAAAAATATAAATTTAGCATTTTATTTATCATAATTTCAGGTACCATATGGTTTTTGGTTAAATCAGTCTCGAAAATGACTATTTCAGCTTTTATATTTGCTTTTTATGAAAGTCTTTATGATACAAGTAGCCAATAGATGGTTTTCATGTGGCCTATTCATCCACTATACCATTGTATAGGACTGTACTTATAAAGACAAATCATGCAATCGTACTTTCTGATATTATATTTATTGGATATCTCTACAGTATGTCTGGGAGCTATAACGTAAATGAAAACCAAACCAAATATTATACTATCTTCTTATTGTAACTTTAATGTTTCTTTTCGAAACCGCCAGGATATATCATGCAACGAATGTCACAAAGAAAAGCTTCTGGAAATGCAATCAAAATTAAGTCCCTTTCGCCATCCGTATTTCTGGCATAACCATAAAAAGAAGTTCGGCCATTCTTGTGCGACTGAACTCTCTCCAGCTAGTTTCGGTGGGTGTCGCGCAGCAAGCTTATTTCGCAACTAACATTTTATTTGTTCTTTTAAAGGGGAAACGCAGGCTCGAATAGGAAGAAAAAGAAAATTGAAGCCTTGCACTTTTACTTTCAATCCAATACAAAGCGTGGAGAAAAAATAAGCTTCTGAAATATTGCAATGGAGTTTAAGGTCTGAAATTTAATGTGTGAATGAATTGACGTGGTCTGAGTTGTCTAGCTAGAGAACGAAATGACTATTTTTAAAATGTCTGCGACAGGGTTGGACATCATTCAATTAAAATATAATATATAAATTAAAATAACGCAATTTAAATATAATGGATTAAATCATTAAAGTAATGCAATTAAAATGGGATTGATAAATGCATTAAAATGATGCAGTGAAAATGTAATTAATTGTTTTAAAAACTTTACGGTAATTGCATATTTATGAAGGCAATTATATTTGACTACAAATGATTATGACGCAAACAATTAGCTAGTGTTAATCATAAATTATAATTATTTTTGAAATGATTTCTTCAATTTCTTGGCATAATACAAAAGGTGGGTGTACGGTGCATTGCTGTTTCCGCGTCTTTTCTTCCCTTCCCCTTACATTTTGACGTCAAATAGACAAAACCACAATGTGGTTTTTTAAATTCGAATTTAGAAAGAGTTTTGGAACATAAGTTTTCTGTTAACATAGGATGCAAATATTGCAACGATAGACTCCTATCTCCCGACGTGGAACGGATGAAGATGATATTACTGAAAAAGAAGTCAGGACTACATTTGTTATTCCCGTTACATTAAGTTAAACTTTAGTTTAAAATATAGCCCATATCATGTTGTCTTAGTATGTTTAATTTGATGTAAATCGAAATAAAAGGAGAAATTAAATCCCCCTCTTTTTAACTAATTTTTACATTATTAAAATTATACTACTGTGACAAGCATATTGATGTAACAGCTTATATTTGTACCAAATTGAGTATCGCCGAATAAAGTGTATTTTTTTTTTAATATTAGTACAAATACGCGTATTGCGCATAACATGAGAAATCTTATTAAAAAATTGCAACGTTGTTGTTTTTTTTTTCATTCATATAGTAGCATACTTCGGTATGAAATTAAGCTTCATTTAATGAAGGTAATTTTAGAAGAAAAATCTATAATTTCGTAATGTGAAATAAGCCCATAAACACGCTCCCTATTGCAAAAATTTCGACATATGTTTTACACGGCTATAAAAGTATAAATTTGTACAATATTTAATTTTACTTGAAAGTGCAGTTTCGGAGAAAAAGGGGTTGCGTCGATTTACCGACGGACAAATGGAATGCTGAAGTGTCTTTTCGTAATAATCCCCTTCGAAAACGTATAAAATTTGAATTTGACCGAAAAGTGCTTTCGACGCAAAACCAATATTTCCCTTTACGAGGGAAGTAAAAGGTTAAACAAAACAAAACAAAAAAGATCTCGATCAAACTGCGCTCCCTTGTTTCGAATGGGTGCTTCATCCAGTCCGCGTTGCGCAATCTGCGTGTGTTGCTTAAAAGCGAATCGTTTAAAAGTGAGAGGGAGAAAGAGAAGAAGAGATGGCAGGGAAGCCTACATTTGTGTTGCGCATGGCGACAGTGCGGCGGCCCGCTTGAGAAGCAGGTGGTTCGCTTTCCAGTCTTGTCAAAGAGGATCGGGAGGAGGTGGTGCTCTTTCTAAGAGCACACATTTCAAGTACTATGTCAACGATTTTTTATTTTTATTTTCAACGCAATATACGGGGAAAGTGTTGCAATCGGGTCGAAACTCGAAAATAAATTGTTCGAAGAATTTTCGCGACTGGGGGCTTTCTGAAACAAGAATCAAATATGTTTAACTGACATGTATGACGCATGAGTCCGAGTGTGTGACTGTTTGTGCAAAATGGTGTATCCACCCCGTCTTGAAAATGACCCAGCCGATTTTTTCAAAATTTAGCAGTAATCGAAACCGTGTGCAACCCTGTTGATGATTATATTTTGTTATGCATCGAAAAATAAAACTGGCCCTTAAAAAAGAACCTCAAAAATACAAAAGGAAACAGATGCTTATTTTTATTCAAAAGTTGTTATTTTTCATGTCGCAATAAATAACAAAAAGAATGCAACCAACTCACTGCAAAATAATGCACTCTCACTAGACTATGATAAACCATTCTCGAGATAATTTTAATGCTACTTAAAATACGCCAAGTTAAGTGATAAAGAAAAATAGTATTTAAAAAAAAAAATCAAATTCGATGCCATATGAAATAAAATGAGTTTCATTTTTTTATACAATTAAGTAAAATTTAATGGATATAAATAAAATAGAAAGCAAAAAACGGTCGTTTGAATTTGTGGGAAAATTCCTATGCTGTCCACATCAGAATGTTTTATTACTTATAAAATAAATGTGAGAGAGGTCATAAAAGAGAAATATCCATATTGCTTCTACATACCTAACATGGAAATTCTCTCACATTCAAAAATAGTAACTAATTAAGGGCAGGGTGGTTACAATTGGCATTTCTTGCAGAGAGTATAAATTTAGAAAAATCGGGCGAGGAGTTATTGTTACCTTCCTACCTTCCACACATTCAGTCAGTGAATTGTCACCGGAGTATTATCGAGATGCAATACCAGCTATTATACTCTTATCTGAATAGCAAAATACATTGAGGACAGTAAAAATTTGTGCTAAATTAGAGATAGACACTCTCGGGAAGCTTATTAAAGGAATTTCAAATTCACACACTCACACAAAAATGTCAAACATTCAATTTCTTTTTTTTTAATGCTTGATTTGAGTTACTTATAAAATGAAAAAATAGCAATGTGCCACTAAAACCACTCACCTCAGTCTGCATTGTACTGAGTTATCTTCAATAGATAAGCGGGCAGGTCAAGACTAACTATAGACCCCGAGGTATCTCAACATAGAACTTATAATTTTTCTTTTCTATAAATATATTCGGAAAACTTCAAATATCTCGAGAAGGGTTCATACCAGCATTTTAAAATGAGTGTCATTCTTTTTCCAATGGTACATTACGTAAAAATTGATTATAAGTAAATCAGATATCTACTTATCCGAAATTAGATATTATCTTATCCGATTAAAAAGCAAAATAATAGTTTGATATTTTACGCTGAAGCTTATCTATACTATTGAAACTTATCGCAAAATGGAAGCATTCTTTCAACTAAATCTTTCTTGGCTCGATTTTCAGAAATCTAGTAACATTTTTTTTTTTCAATTTTTAAATATCTTACGGTCTTCAATAGAAATGGCTTTTATTAAATAGTAAACACCATGGATGCCCATAGAACCTTACCCAGGAAAGGGCACTAGGTAAACCACTGAAACCAGTGGAGCACACTTAAGGATAAGATGTACAACATCAACTAGTGTGATGCCCTAGCTTTGTGACCTTGAACGTCCAGAGGAGGGCCCGTGGGCGCCCATGGAAAACACTATTTTCGGGAGCATAAATTGAGAAAAATGTCGAATATATATGCATATGCAGATACTCACAGTCGCAAACGTTTCTATATTTTAAAGTGCATATAAATGCGTCCTCTTTCCTGGGTTTATTTGTTAAAGATGTCAATTCATCCTGCTACGTAGTGAAAGTCAGGTGCTGTCCCATATTTTCATGATTACATCATAAAAGATGCAATATGAAAATAACTCGAGCATCTACATCCGGAAGCCTCATACAGTTTTCATCATAGCAGGACGGGTGTCGGAAAGCTTTACACCTGCGAAAATTCCTCTCATTTCCGCGTGGCGGCGGCACCTGTTACCATCCGGTGGAAGTGAGATGAGAGGCGACTCCACAATGCCCATCCGTAAGGGACATTTTGTGCCCCGGCGCATCCAAGGGCGCCCGGACGGAACGAGGATGGACATACCGGGCCATTGTGCATCTCTCGTAAGTCGCCAGGAAATTATTTGTGAATTTCGCTCTCCTTCCGCAGAGTACACTGGCGGAAAAATTCGTTTCCGATGAGAGGATTCGTCCAGTTGGGTAATATCGGAAGTAGCGCAACTACAATAGTCACTACTTTTTCTCGGAGTTTGTAGTGTAACGCGCTACTTTTAAAAATAAGTAGTGTAGCGAGTAGCTCGATACAATAAATCACTAGTTTGTATCGAGTTTGAACACTACTTTTAACGCTACTTCAGTAAACAGACAAGATGCCTTTATTCAACATATCATGTGATCACCCTTTCTTCATTTGTACGAAATTTAGTGTTCTGCACAGCGATGTACGATTTACAGTCAAACGCTTTGGAACAAATAAAAAATGTCGGTTGTTTTAGCTGACAAGACATCTTCAGAGCTAACTGCCCGTCTCATAATACCAAATAATGCATTCTACCGTCGAACGCATGTGCCGGTTCCTGGGAGAGAACTAGGAGAAACTACATAAGATTTTCGATGCTGCAGGGTTAGGAAGGCAATTGCCTCATGAAATTGATTTTTTATATTGATATATTCAGATGTGTTATTTCCCAAAAAATTCTGCTTATCTGATTGCAATTTTGAGATACAAATTGTACTAAAAATGAACAAACATGTTTTTACATAAATAGTTTTTACTTTTATTTTACTTTATACTTTTAATAAATGAAATGGATAAACGTCAACTTCAATTAAACTTTAAAATCAAAGACAACTAAAAAAAATCTGATGTGGGCAACACATGACTTTCCTTATATAATGTAATGAATTTACTACTTTTACAGTAAAAAAAAAAAATAGGTGTTTCTTATAGTAGATACTAATATTCTTTCCAAGATATTGAATTTTCGACAATTAGTCGTCATTTTCATTCATTTAGCGTCATTTTTATCCATTTGGCGAGATTTTCGTTAATTTGGCAACTTTTCAAAAAGTCGCCAAGTTGGCGACATTCCGCCCAATTCGTTGGCAAAATCTCGCTAAGTGTTATGGACGAAGAAATAAGTTATTCTTACAGTAGATGAATGACTATTGGTGTTCAAATACAAAAGTATAACTCAACGTATCTTTTTTCATGAATGGAACAAGCTAGATCCACGAGAATGATGTCATCCAATTTATCGCATGGTATTACATATGAAAAGTGAACATGGTTCTCAATAGGAAATATTTTTTTTATTATTTTATATGACTTTTTGATAATTTTTTTGAAAAATGTGCAATATCTCGAGAATGGTTCATGTTAGCGTTCTAAAATTTATGTCAATCGTTTTCTAATGAAAAATTACATAAGAAATGTCTATTTGCGTAACTTTATTAGTGGTTTTGATTTTTTGACGATTTTTTCAAAATTTCATTCGAAAATTTAGGGGGGGGGTTCTGGACATTCGATTACGTATAAAATCAATAGGCTTCCAGTGTTTACGGATTATGATTTTTGTACCAAATTTTGTTCGAATCGGTCCATTCGTTCGTCAGTTATCGTCTCCACAGACTCACTGACACACACACACACACACACACACAGACATCACTTCAAAAATGTTTGATTCGTGATCAGGGATGCTTGAAACGTGCTTTCCCGTCGAAAACTCGAATTCGAATTTTTGACCCCGTCACAATACTTTCCTTATACATTATGTATATAAGGAAAGTAATATGTTTTTAAAGTCCTTTAATAAAATCTCCTTTCCTCGACGTACAAAAATTACCGAAAGCGCTTTGGCCGTGTAATTTTTGTACGTCGAGGAAAGGAGATTTTATTAAAGGATTTTAAAACTTATTACTTTCCTTATATACATAATGTATAAGGAAAGTATTGTGACGGGGTCGAAAATTCGAATTCGAGTTTTCGACGGGAGAGCACGTTTCAAGCATCCCTGATCACGAATCAAACATTTTTGAAGTGATGTCTGTGTGTGTGTGTGTGTGTGTGTGTGTGAAAGTATGTGTGTATGTGTGTGTGTGTATCAGTGAGTCTGTGGAGACGATAACTGACGAACGAATGGACCGATTCGAACCAAATTTGGTACAAAAATCACAATCCGTAAACACTGGAAGCTTATTGTTTTTATACGCAATAAAAGTTCAGAACCCCCCTAAATTTTCGAATGAAATTTTGAAAAAATCGTCAAAAAATTAAAACCACTAATAAAGTTACGCAAATAGACATTTCTTATGTAATTTTTCATTAGAAAACGATTGACATAAATTTTAGAACGCTAACGTGAACCGTTCTCGAGATATTGTACATTTTTTAAAAAAATTATCAAAAAGTCATATAAAATAAAAAGAAAAATATTTCCTATTGAGAAACATGTTTACTTTTCATATGTAATACCATGCGATAAATTGAGTGACATCCTTCTCGTGGATCTAGCTCGTTCCATTCTTGAAAAAAGATACTTTGAATAATACTTTTGTATTTGAACGCCAATAGTCATTTATCTGCTTTAAGAAAAATTTATTTCTTAGTGCATAACTCTTGGCGAAATTTTGGCGACGAATTTGGCGGAATGTCGCCAACTTGGCGACTTTTTTGAAATGTTGCCAAATTAACGAAAATCTCGCCAAATGGATAAAAATGACGCTAAATCAATGAAAATGACGACTAATTGTCGAAAATTCAATATCTTGGAAAGAATATTAGTATCTACTACAAGAAAATCCTATTTTTTTACTGTAAAAGTAGTAAATTCATTACATTATATAAGGAAAGTCATGTGTTGCCCACATCAGATTTTTTTGGTTGTCTTTGATTTTAAAGTTTATGCTTTTATTTTATTCTACTGTTTTCAGAAGTGGGTAAAAGCGTAAAGATTGGTAAGTTGATCAGTAAATTTGAGAATCAGTGAATTTTAATTATTTAGAATAAGTATGTTAAATTACTGCAGTATACCCATATCCTCAATTTTTTGTGAAAATTGAAGCTGTGGCAAAATTCGTCTCATAAAAGTAGTTATGTGGTGATTACATTATAAAAGTAGTTTATAGTCACTACTCTTTTTTTTTAAAAAAAAGGTTGTAGTTAACTACATTTATCATAATGTAGTTGTAGATCACTACAATAATAAAGTAGTTTTCCCAATCACTGACCGGAAATACATTATTGACTATACGTGATGTTGCTGAATGGAATGTTCGTTTGCGAATTCTATGGTTCCAAGCGACATGCGTGCTGGACAGTGAAGTACACATTACTTAAGAGAACTTGCTTTGGATTTGTTTAAGAGCGATTTTTACGAGCAGAGCCATGTTGATATATATGGTTAATCGTATCATAATTACTCAATTTATAAAATTTTAATTTCAATATATATTGTAAAATATTAATTAATTTCAATTTATAAAATCATTTATCACTTATTATTAATTATTAATCAAGACAACTATTACCATATTAACAATTAACGATTATTAGCAATTAACGATTATTAATAATTAACGATATTTAAAACTATTTTGCATCCTCCCCCCCCCCCCCCCCCAGGGAAAATATTTTGGCCATATAAGCCACTGGGGGCATCAACATGATGAATACCAGCAACATACCCAAAGGAAAATTCGAATGAATCTTAAAATATTAAAAACCCCAGTTTTCTATTTTGGTGCCGGATACCTGGTGCCGATTATATATTGGTATAACGGTGAAAAAACGTCCTTTTTCCCCTATCTTAAATGCCCTCCAAAATCAATCGATGCATTTAAAGGTATTTAGCTCGCATTATACGTCATTTTCTGTGACAAAGAGCGACTACTTCCTTTACGCTCGAATATACCGTTCTCGAGATATTTGAGCTTTTAAATTTTGACTAGTTGGCGTCATTTTTTAAAGTCACCCATGAAAACCGAAATTTTCCAAACGACGAATTCGTCATCACTTCAAGCAAGTACATTTTTCACGCATTATTTCAGCACATACTGATGATGGCCAAACTGATGAAAGGGAAACTGATGTTTATTCGCGTTGGAAAAAAAAAAGCATTTCATCAGTGCTGGTCTGAATAAGAATCCAATTCGTGAATTTTAGCCATGATTCACCCTTGTGTTACGGATCACCGGAATACGGGTGGACGTCGGACAAAAAACTTGAAACAAGCTTCAGTTAAAAATAAGAGATTTTAAGTTTTCAGTCTTAAAATGCATTTAAAGAAACATAAAAATATAATTTCATTTTTATTCAAAGATAAAAATGATTCAATACTCACCCTTTTGTAGTGGCGTCTTTTGTAGACGACGAAACATGTGGCGACCAAGGCGACCGCCAGTACTGCGATGGCGATACCCGAGAAAATGACTATGGAGGTAGGAACTTCGCTGGAATGGTCCACAGTTTCTGGAAGTAAACAAAAACCGGCGTTAACATTCCATTCACATTAGGGTGATACTCGAGTATTATTATTAAATTTTCAACATATTTAATAGAAACCTAGTTTGTAAAGGTGTCGGAATGAAAACGCAAGTATCTTTTGATAAAGACAACAAGTTTTATTCTTAAACTTTAGAAATCATAAAATACATTCCATTAACGTCATTTACAAATAATGAATCATAATGTACAGTGTCCACCCCTCCTATCATCGTCTGCATCCACACACGCCACGCTACATGTACCAACTTCTACCATCTCGTATCCTCCCGATCCATCGTGCTTCGCACTTCGCCTTTTTATAACCTGGTTGCCTGCACCCTCTATCGTTCGCAATCTGCGCGGCTGTTATTTAAATTTAGACTCTCCTTTCTCCGGGGAAGACACTGTTTGAAAAATAAGAAGTCGAGAATAGAAAGTGTTAATCCTTACAAGTTTATAAAAGCCAAACAAACCCACTAATATCCATTAAATAATCAAGTTTGCTTTATTATGCTGATTCGTTACTCCATCTTTCGGCCAAATTTTTCAAGCCTCGCGGTAGAAGTGTTTAGAGAAGTACTTGGTGGAGGATAAAATCCTGATTTAAATTCCCTAACTAAAGATAATATTCCCTAACTAAAAAAAGGGGGTCATTTTGAAGGACTATAGAAAACCGCTAACAGGGCGAGCTCATGAAGTGGTAAAATGCCGATTCGGAATCTTTGTGTTAAATTTCAAGCATTCCGTCCGAGAAGGACCTCTGAGGCTGTCATGCCTGAGCACTCATCACTAATATACACGCTTCCCTCATAAGTCCTTATGCATCCCTTTAACTTTCGATTGAAGTATTCCAGAGACGACAACGAGTGATCTTTATGTAAATGTCTCGGTATACTTCTGAAGGAAATAGCGAGAAATACGCGTGAAAAATTAATATTTTAATTTATTTTAAATTATCTTTTTTTTTCAGTAAAAAATAAATGTTATACAAAAATGACATACAAAATGGTGCAGTATAATGATTATCCCTTTTCATTGACTTCATTTTACAACATATGCTAATTTATAAGTATTAATATATACGTCGTTCCGTATACTAATTGACTCGCCCTCGAAGCACAGGTGTACTTCAGTAAAGCAACGTCTACCTTATAACAGGGCAATACAAATAAGCAAGAAATAGCTTGCGCGATACTCGACAGTCAATTTAGAACAGCGTTTCAAAAAAACACATAACATAACAATACATATGATAGTCACAGAACCTGCCTGTACAGGGCGTTGCAAAAATTTGGAATAGGCTATTATTGCAGATAACAACATCCACGGACCGATTTCGCGCTCTTCAGCATAGAATAGCCAATATCTGAAATGGCAGCAAAAAAATGACAAGTTTCTTTATTTCAATATTCCGTTCTGGGAGATCACTCCATTTTCTATGCGTTTACCCACCTTCATCAAATTGCATCTGATGGTGATTATTTGAACTGTAATGGGTGAAATCGTTTCCGCCCAATATTATTCATGCCAAAATAGATCGAATTGCAACCTCTTGACATGTTTCAAGACTTTGAACAGGGATAGTTTTATTACGATCATCGTGTACATAAAAAGTTGTCTCCAATCTGATAAACAGGCCGTCATTATGCACAGACATGGGAACTTGACATGAGAATTAGCAGAAATTTTACACCGTACGTCTGTCCCACCACAAGCTAGTCTTTTTGGTTTATCAAGATATGTAGTGGAAAGGCGCATCTGCGATTGGAGTGTGACATGTCATCCCGGCTTATCAATTTCTAGAGAAACCAGTTTGATAGTCAGAGAATAAATAGCAGAGTGAAATCTTTGACTCTAATCAAATGCTAAACCTTTACGTTTTTTTTTTTGCGCGAAGTGGAGCAATTGAGTGATAATAATAATAATAATATAAAAAAAAAAACATATGTTCACAGTAGGAGTTCGTGTTTGGCTTGGTCTGGTCCTCAAAAGCCTTTTTCAAGACAGCTTTAATTGAAGGAACTGGGAAAACATTTCAATGTACGAAGCATAGTAAGAACAATATTACGAGAATTGCAAATCATGTGCATTATAAATGGTCAGCAATGCCATCCAGTTTAAAGTGTGAATCCTACAGAAACAAAATTTATGAAAAGCTGGTAAAAAAATTTAAATTAAAGTCTTGATACGATAGCTGGTATCTACGGACCGTTTACGCTCAGAATAGAACTCATCGGAAACTTATAATATGTGGATGCCATTACCGCCTGAAACCTTGGAACATAGTGCCTCAATTTTAAAAAGATTCTTGGGAGATTTTACTGCAGAAAACAAGTTTTCTTTCATTTTATATGTCATCGTGTTTTGACTGAAGAGTTTTAATGCCAACGAAACGGATCCGGCGATACCTATGAATCCACTCTTAAGAAGTGGCTTCAGAAGCTGCTGATAATCTACAAAACTTTTACAAAAGAGCAAACATACTTCTTGACCCAAATCCTCGCAGGCTTTCTATATTTTGTTTTAATTAATGGATTAACGGAAGAAAAATAACAATGTTGTATGACAAATATATGTGTGGAATTTAATTTTCTACAAGCGTTTTTTCAACATTTCAAATTAATAGTCTCTATTGACCACTTCCATCTCCTTACGTGTCTGAGTAAAAAATTCAAAGCCACGTTATTAGCACATAGAGAAATAGCGCAGTATAGTAGATTTACATAACTACGCAATTTAAGTGTGGACCGCCATTGCTAAATCTGTTTTTATTTTAAAATCAACAGCTCATTGGCCATAGGTACAAGTTCAGTCAGTAACAGTTTTTTGTGAGTTTCATACTGCGAGTGTATGGGTTGAGTCTGTATTAAAATTCAACAGGGTGCATACGTAAAGCTGTTTCATATTCAAACTTCAGGAGCAGCTGATGCGAGTTGCAATATATACTTCTTTATTGGCTATTTCAAATTAGGTTTTCCCCTCTTAGAATGTATTGTCCCCATTGTTCTAGAAATTATCTTGTTTTTCTATAGGAAATAATGCTATAAAAATCTTAAATTTTGAATCATTCGCATTCTAATCATGCACAATACAAACAATTATTCATGTTTTTTACACGACGTATCTACACTTAAATTTCGAAGCAATGCGTGTATTCGTTTTTGATTTATCCTATTCATATCTCACATATACATACAAATAGATGGACATATTTTCTAAAATGTTCCAAATGGTTGTTCCAAATGTTACAAATGGTTCTAAAATGTTCCAAATGTTCCACAAGGTTGTAAAATTCACTTTCCCGCCTAAACATCGAATTTGAAAATTTTCTGAGAAACAGTTCTTATAGTAGTATGATATTTAGAATAGTGGAGATTAATCTATAGTAGTGGGAGAAAATGACAAAACGCATAGAAAATCCGAATATAAAGCCTATCATGAGTCCAATCATTGTTACTCTAACAATTAATAGTATTCTTTCTGGTACCGGTGGACAGAAACCAGTGTACAAGCAACTCCTTCCGGAATTATTTAAAAAGAGCAATTCCATGGTTTCAATCGCATCGTTCCATCCTTATAAGATTAGACATAGGCCATTAATTGCGTCTCTTTATTTTATGACAGTTAGTTCCGATATCTTGCTTGATCCATGCGGATTTGAAACTGCCAACTTCTCAACGGAACATCGGTTCTGGTTAGAGAAAAACGTTCCACAACTCTTCAAGGTAAATGGCAGGGATTATTAGTTACGAAAAGCAGCGGTGTTGTCCCAAGGTCAGGATAATGGTCACTCGATGGGTAGTTCTTATTATTTTTCCCGATTGTCTGATATTGAAAACGCTCGGAACCGGATTTTCTTGTGAAATGGCCCATTGTTCATTTCGTAACTTTTTAGTAGAAATGTTTGCACTTATCCGGAAATGGTTGTTTAAGTCTCGAAAACAGAGGTCGAAAGAAATGTGGTCAACATTATGAATGGGATAAAAGGCTGACGATGAATCGTGCCTGCCCTCTTTGGGTGTTATAAACTAAAATTATAAATACTGTCGATGATCAAGAACTATCCTAAAATAGTACAACACTATTCAAAATTTGATGTGGAAGCACACGATTTTCTTTATACACACTGTATTGAATTCTGAAACCATTTATTTTTAACTATGAATGCAAATGCTCAAAACCCGTACGACACATTTACTATTCGGTACTTTTAGAGAGTTTATGGGTCAAAATAACATTTACTTTAACTCACCTGTGAAAAATCCCCATCAACATACCGGTGATACTTAATTAATATCACTTGAAATCGTAGAATTTAGTGAATGGGTTGAATACAAAATTATTACAGATTGTGCTTTTTCTCGCAAACAAAACGTGTTACATGTACGGGAATGAAAGTTGAGATTTATCGTACAATACTGTATTTTCTAAGCCAACTCATTTAAACCTATTCAGTACCTATTATATTTCATGACTATATTGTGGAGCGTATTCGATACCGAGAAAGGTTCGTGTCAGAATTTAAAAATGGTTGTCATAAGCTTTTTAGTGAACAAAATTCAAATGAATCAATTTGTTGTTTAACCCATTTCACTGCCCTAAATTTTGCACGATTAAAAAAAACACTCGAAAAATTTAGATTTTCAAATACACGAACTGGATCGAAATCAAAAAGGGTTCCAATGTGTACTCATTCCGGCAATCAGACAGAATTTCGTTCGAATGACTTCATTCGTTGAGAGAGATCGCACTCTCCTTCTGTTTCACCTTATAGTTGATTTAATTACATCTTATTACTTCCTTTTTATTTCTTTTTTCCTTTTCTTCTGGAGTTTAAAGGGAGGAAGCCTTCCTCTCCTGGGTACTCCACTAACCCCGTCCTTGAGTCCTTCTGTTTCAAGCACACACCGGTTCAACTCTACAATTCATAACTCCTCACGCAGGGATATTTGAATGAAAATAATGAGCTCAGTGAGATGAAATTGCGATTTAAAAACGAATTGTTCAAGAAAAATGAAGTTAGGAAAGCAGTTTTCTTTTTAAAAGGACCCGCATCAGATTGAGGAGTAAATTCTGAGGTGAATCCCAAATTAAGTGAATCAAAACCTGATGCAACCTGGCACATTTCAAAACCAATGCATCCTATAAAATTCAAACTACCGGTTATTTTGATAACCCCCACATGTCTGATGGACATTTTCTTAATACAAAGAAATAACGTGCATATATCTACTTATCGCCTCGAAAATAAGAATTGACTTTTAAATTAATATAAATGTATTTTATGCGAGTAAAACATTAAAACTCAAGAAAACAAAAAATATGGGTAGAAATAAAGGGAAAGGTAAGATACAGAAAAACATGGATTTCTGTTGAATGACATGAGTTGCTGTTCGAATTTGTAACAGGATTTTAAAATCAAAGACAACCAAAAAATGAGTTTCGCCACTGATGAAAGGCATAATGATGCCCGAAAGCGCTTTGGTCGTGTAATTTTGTACGTCGTAAAAAGGAGATTTTAATAAAGGACTTTTAAACCTATTTTTTGGTTGTCTTTGATTTTAAAGTTTTAATTAGTTGACGTGTTTCCATACTATTTTATTGTAACAGGATATTCCAAAATTAGATCTTATCCAAAATTAGCTGATCCCTTTTCAATCAAAGTCGGTGATCCATGAAACAGTTCCAATTACAATTTTCTACTGTTTCCTTCAATGCGTCATTGATGTTCTGCCATTAGAGTCATATTATTCGCACAACCCTAATCCCCCCCTTAAGAACAATCTGCGGGACACGCGACCTCGTGTGCCACGAATTCTGACAAATTGGCCATTCCACCACATTGTTTCTATATCGGGGATGACTTTTCACCTCCTAAGTCGGACTTTAGTCCTCTGTAATAGGGCATCGAATGACAGTTCAAATTCCTTTCTGTTTGATGACCACTATGTTTCCGCAGAGAGGAATCCGTGTAATTGCATAGTCGGCAATCGTCGTATGAGGATCAGAAAAGATGAGATCATGTGAGAAAATTAGGTATCCAATTATTTATGACTTTGTTATTCGTGAATCTGACATCCAGGTAATGGTATTATGGAGTGGCCGATGTCTGAGGTCATGATCCTCTATAGACTCGCGTAGTAATATTGTGTTTTCAAAATTATCAATAGCAATCTATTTAAATTCCTGTTAGGCTTTAGAACTTGCCCAGGTCTACTTTTGTAGATTCACAGCAAAATATCTGAAGTATGAGGCTACATTCGAATCTTTTTCATGCACTCATATTCTAAGTTGTTGAAATCCACGTGTATTCTGATTAAAATTAGAAAACAAAAATTGTATTATTCGTAAATCATTCATTTAAAATCTCCCCTCACCCCCACCCTCCCCAACATATCCATGTTACCGATTAATGGTTGATTTTGTCATAATATATACAATTCCAATATCTTTATAACCAGAGTATTTAAAACTATCATTTTCTGGCATAGACTGTATTATCAATGTTCGAGTCATTGTTTTGTAAATAGGAAATAACACAGTGAAAAATTTAAATAGCTTGTGTTCTAATATTGGAAATTACAAAATAGTGTATCCAATTATAGTCTTTTAAATAATTTATCAGCACAAAATTTCATGACGGTATACACATTCGCTCTCGATTTACCTCGTCCGCACCTCAGATATACAAACACACATACAGACATCTCTTTCCGAGAGAGTTCGAAACGTATTTCGAAACTTCTAAACGGACTTTTCTGTGAAAATTTGAAAAATTTTCAGGAAAATAATACTTCCCCCTACAATAACATGTAAAATGCGAAATAATGCACACCCTATTACATTATGTAATAACATACAACATATTGTTTTAATCAGGGGTTGTTCTGGATTTTTGATTACTTTCGACAATCTATTTGCCAAATGAAATTTGCTTTCGCCAAATGAATTTTTTTTTAAATTCTCAAATTTCATTTGATTTTTAAATTCTCAAATTCCAAAGATCATTGTTTTGGAAAAGACAAATAGTATAGCAGTACAATTAGTAATCACGACTTCTTTTTTTTTTTTTTTTTTTTTTTGGAATTGGTAGAATTCATAATCGATAAAATTTTCGCCAAATCTTTTTTCAATCGCCAAATTGAATTTTCTTTCGCAGAATGCGACAATGGAGATCGGCAGTGTGCAACGCCTGGTCTTACTTATCCACCAGTCTCACTGTTTCAAGATAGCTTAATATTTATAAGAACGAAATACAGAGACGAGCAGTGGAATCCATCAGCATTATAAAAATATTACGAAACTAGACTGCCACTCCAAACAGATTAAGCACCCGTTTCAGAAATTTGTTATCTCTCGCCTGACCTGAACTTCCTACCCGACATATTTACTTGTCAGGTAAGGGTCACATCCCACACTGTCCCGGGACAGACTTCTCTACCCTCGAGTGAATCATTCTTCAGCGCTGTAGACTCCCCTCTCAAGAGGCGCCAAGGAGCTGCTGAGCTATACACACACACACAAAAAGATGTAGGAGGTGAAAAGGGTATAGAAATATAAAAATAGTATTGGAAGGAGGTTTGACTGCCACAACCTACCAGAGTTGCTCCCTGACATCCAAAGCAGATATGACAAAGATGCTAGAAGAGACATAAAAGAGTCTGAATTTCAAGATTGGAGATGACGAGGCATGTATGGAATGGGAATGTTTGTGAAGTCAAAAGAGGAAAAGCTTGATATACTGAGAATTAAATGCAGCGTTTACCATGCAAGCAGGAGTATGAACTGAATGCATTATTTTTTATTGAATATATTAACCAGAAAATATATTAATTTATAATTAAAATTAGGATGCAAATACTTAAAATTTATGCTCATACCTAAAATTATGCATAAAATTATCGCAATGTTTCGAAGTCCCTAATTTATTGTTTTGTGGCGTTTTATGTCATTAGTGACATTTTTGGAAAATAATTTTCCTACAAAAAAAAAACAACGAAATAAATTAAATAACAGCCAATTCAGTCAGAGACTGCAAAAATGAATGAACTGCAATGTTGCTCAACTCGACTTTCTCATATCAAAATCATTTTTAAGTAGCTGTTTTTTTCTTTTGTATGTGTGTATGGGCAAATTTTGCAATAAAAATTTGAAAAATCTGTATCGTAAGGCCAAATGATCGTAGTTATGGCATGTTAGTCATGATTTTGAAATATTTAAAAAATATTTTGACTGATATCAAGTTTAACAACGTACCTCCTTGGTGTGTGTGTGTATATATGTGTGTGTGTGTGTGGGGGGGGGGGGGGGACCCCGATGGAGGGACTGATGGCGTTTCGAACTAAAAATTGTATCGTGGCTTTTCTTTATTACAATGATTGAAACAATGATTTATTACAATGATTTATTACAATGATTGAAACTGTTCGATTTCGCGATCATTGAGCCACAATTGATTAACCATTTTATGCACAATTATGTTAAATGGTGTTCTATGCTGCCATATTATAAAATTTTAAATAAATTTTGAAATTTTTGCTCGAATTTCTAAAAAAAAATTAGCTCTATATTTTTAGTTAATAAAGCCGGATATACAGTTTAGTGAAAATCTATTAATATTTGTGGCAGCCATTGTGTACACAGGAAATGGGTTATGCGCAGACAGACGTTACATGACTCTAAACATAGTCAAAACGTTTTAAGGAGATCCTAAAATATATATTGGCATCAAAATCTCAAAATTGAAAATTCTCGTTAAAACAATGCTTTCTCTATCCTATATTCAATAGTATGGGAAAGGAAAAATAATAAAACGATGTATACCGAGGATCGTATCGTATATAAGTGCTGATTTCCGCGATATTGCAAAAGGGACATTCATAAATGAGTAAAAAATAAAACACGTTAAAAATTCATAAATATCATCTCGCAACCTGTAATTATTTCGCAGCGCAAAGTTTCGTGATTTTTTTTCTTTTTTCTGCGAATATTAAGAGGTTTTCTAAAATTTTTACCATATCAAATGTATTCGCGAATTTTTCTTATTATTGACAAAATTCTATTATAAATGGATAAATATTTCCACGAATTCTTTCGCGAAATTTACGGTTTTTTTTTTTTATAAAGTCCTTGGATCTTTTACATGACGAAGAATTATTTGTTTTTCGTTCATGTAAAGCGAGTGTTTACGGAACTTCGTGTCAGCAACGTTTCGATATACATTTGTCTAGAATATGGAAAAAAAAATCGTTCCCCCAGCTACATAAAGTCGCCTCTGTGTCGTGTCAATACCCACAAACAGTGTCGATGTCGAACGATCCATTTCTAAATTTAAAAATCTGATGTGGGCTGCATATGACTTTCCCTGCAGATTTATGTTCGCGTTCTTTTAATTTTAATTAAATTAATTCACTTTTAATTCCATTTTCCTTCGCATTTGATAACTGGACTTATTTTCAAAGGTGGCGTAGCGAAAATACGAAAAAACTAAAATATCTCGAGAACGGCTAGTCCTAGTGCAATGGGGTTGGTCTTATTTGTTTCTTTGTTAAAAATTACGTATTAAACTAGCATTTAATGGATATATTTGAGCATTCATAGTTTTTTATTTTAGATTTTGGCGATTTCTGCGCGCCATTTTGCAAAAAAAGGCAGGTTATTTTTTTCCGAATCATACCAAAAAAAAAAATTTGTGAAAATCGGTTCAATAAATTTTCAGCTAGAGTGGATACAAACTTTTGCGGGCCATTTCGCAAAAAAAGGCGGGTTCTTTATCCCGAATCGTACCTAATCCTAATCAGCACCAGATTCGCCCACAAGTGACATACCTACCAAATTTTATGAAATTCGGACAATTAGTTTTTTAGTTAGAGGGGATACAAAATCTGCACAGACAGACAGACACACATACACACACACACACAGACGTCACGCTAAAGATAGTTCTTTCGTATTCTAGAGGTCTCGAAACGTGTAGATCTGTCGAAAACTCAAGTTGCGATTTTCGACATGATTCCAATACTTTCCCTATACATTACCATGTATTGCAGGGAAAGTAAAAATCTGATGTGGGCAACAGATGACTTCAATACAAACTCAAATTTATTGTCTCTTTATTTCTTTAAAAATTCATTAAATTGAGATTTTTTGCACAGAATAACATTCATAATTATTTGAAATGACACTGAATTTGTACGCTTAATTCAATTATTATTTTCAATGGGTAATAGGACGTATTTTCAAAGGCGGCGCAGCAAAGGTGCAAAAAAAAAAAAAAAAAAAAAACAGAGAACGGCTAGTCTTTGAGTAATGAAGTGGGTCTTATTCTTTTCATCGTCAAAAATGACGCATAAAAAACAAGCATTTAATGTATACATTTGAGCATAAGTATTCTTTTATTGTAGATTTTGACGATTTTTGCGAACCATTTCGCAAAAAAAGGCAGGTTATTTTTTTCGAATCGTACCAAAATCTAATCAGCACCAGTGTAACCCACAAGTTACTTATCTACCGAATTTTATAAAATTTGATCTATTAGTTTTTCAGTTAGAGCGGATACAGGCAATATTTGCCGGTCATTTCGCAAAGAAAGGCGGGTTAATTTATCCCAAATCGCACCCCAAACTAATCAGCACCAGGGTCACCCACAAGTGACCTATATACCAAATTTTATGATATTTGGTCCATAATTGAGTTCTGGACCAAAGAGTTTGAGTTAGAGTAGATATGTACATTGCACACACACGGACGTCACGCTAAAAATTTGTTTCGAGTTCTGCAGTCATCGTATCCACACCTCACCCAAATGCACGTACACCAACGGACACGATTATGAAGGGGATCGAAGGGGTCTTAAAAAGTGCTTATCCGTCCAAATATTAAAAGTGAAAAATCGCCAGGAAAGACAACACGTTCGTGCACGAGGAAATAAAAACACAAAAATAATCTTTGAGGATGAATGAAAATGATATTAAAATACCAAATTTTCATATTCCAGAACAAAACAAATTTAAGGGCGTTGAAACTGCGGAGGGTACAAGGGATCCCTTTGCACCTTCCCCGCGTATTATCGAAAGAATGTTATTTACGGAAGAAACTCTCTCTGCAAAACATTTATCTCCACAGGGGGATACATATTTTATAACTGATAAAAGAAAATCGACTGCTGTCCTTGATAATTGCGAGCGATTGATACGAAGAGATTTCGAACACGTTAAATGGTTTCATGAATATTAATAAAGTATCGAATCACCTTGGCATTGGCCGGAAGAGATCAGCTGCATAAATCTGATTAATGGGGCTAGCCACCAAACTCTGGTTTATGGCAAATTAGTTTGGCGGAGGAACGCGTTTTCAAATCAATCAATCTGCTTGGGATTCGCCAGCTAGAGTGAAACTTAGTATACTCGCTATAGGCGTAGCCATGATCTCAAAGGAGGAGGTGGTCAGCGAGCTAATAGAGAATTTATAGTGCTCAATT
The DNA here is from genome assembly GCA_951213105.1 of Amaurobius ferox. Classification (NCBI taxonomy): domain Eukaryota; kingdom Metazoa; phylum Arthropoda; class Arachnida; order Araneae; family Amaurobiidae; genus Amaurobius; species Amaurobius ferox. The sequence continues at coordinate 165,422,405 of OX578134.1, read as the reverse complement.
CCGTTCCCCAGTACGGATCTTACGAAGAACTAGTGTAATTATTCATTTAATACGGGAGAAGGTAATGACCCTCCCACCAAACCTCTGATTGACGAAATGGCATTTCAGTTTATAAGAACGAGTTTGAGTATCTGGATAATGTCAGCTTCACTCAAAGCAGCGATAGCAGAAACTCTAAAAAAGTCTGATGTTATTTAATTCTGTGATTTAATTCCGTCATTTGATGGGCATACCTTTTATTATATAAGAAATGCTCTTTGGCCCCACATTGACGAAAATTTCGTTAAAATTGAAAAAATGACGTCAAGTTAATGAAAATGATGCCTAATTGATGAATTTATTATTAAAATATATAAATATACAGACTCTATTGCTCATTGAGGATGCTATCAATATTGATAATGGTTAATTTAGAGTTGCGTAAAATATAAGTTAATTGGGTACGAAATAGTTTTAGATGGTGTCATCCTGATGTACAAATGTACAATTTAACGTTACAAACACTGTGCCGTGGATCTTTTCATCAGTTTTTAACCGTTAAAGAAGTAAATTCATTGCATTATATAAGGAAAGTCATGTGCTGCCCACATCAGATTTTTTTTTTCTTGTGTGGCCCATAGACACCATATAGGTTTCTTTTATACATATTATTCCGTACTAACATTCAACGTAAGTACTGTTTAGCCCAACTTTCCGAGGTCTAATCCGAATTTCTCTTGTCCACAGCTGGATGGATTCCACGTTGTAGCAAATATCATAATTCGTATAAATAATTATATTTCATATCAAATTATAAAAAAAAAAAAAAAAAAATTTAGTAACTAAAATAAATAATTTTGAGTTTTCCTATCGCTTAGCAATTAGTTACGTTATGTCAGTCAGTTAGTAATTTAAAATAATATATCAAGACATTTTTTTAAATATCTTTTAATGGCGTGGCCTCCATTTTATAATCTATACATACAGCTGAGTGAGACTGACTGACAAACACTTAAACAGTCTAAGCTATTAAAGGTAGAAACTTTGCACTTTGCACTTGGCCTATAAGCAGTAAGAAAAATCCAAAATCTTGGAATTTTGTTCGATCAATTTATAAATTGCGAAACTGTTTTGTTCTAACATTCTTTCAGCCATTACCCGTGAACAGAGATACACAAAATTAGTTTTTATACCATCTCGCAAATAAAATAAAAATTAGGATAATTTTTTATCTAACTCTATTAGTGTACATTCAAAGTTCTTGAGATACTTTATTGTAGAGTTACAGCAGACAACTTCTTTTTTTTTTATCAATTTTTTTATGGCTTTCAATTCAATTGTGGTAATTAACTATGGTAACCGAGTTACGTTTTAAATACTTTGTTGACTATACTCTTCAAAATCAAAGAATTGAAAAATAATGCTATAAATAATTAATTCGTCTGAAAACGTTGAAAAAAAAATGACAACACGCAACGATCGAAGATGGAATAGCGTTTCACCTACGGCCATTTCCATGGTAACAGCACTATAAAATGTGCACCAATTTTAGGTTTTAATTTGAAACATTTTGTATTTAGAACTTTGATTAAGTGACCCATTGAGTGACCACTGGTCATTTCCTAATGGCTAGTTCTAAATATTGGCATGGACCCCGAATTGTTTAATCGTATATCTCCGGTCGTTATAGCCAGAATTGAACAAAAATTTATATTTAGCAGAATTATAATGTGACAAATCTCTTGATTCTATAAAAGGCGGGTGTTAACATTTCAATATGAAGAAATAATATAAAAAAATATGCATGAAGGCGGTTTCTTATGAAAATAAGATGTATATATATTCATAGTAGACATTATTCCGAATCTAATGATACTCTTGATTTGCCTGTATGACCCGAAAGGGGTTGGTACTAACTTGGATTTCTGTGCTTATTTTTTCATTTAGCACTTTTAAAAAAGTGAAATTTTTCAATGACAAAATTATGAACTATTTTAGAATTTACTTGTTTTTAAATGACGAATAATGTGGTGTGCTTGTGCTAGTAGGTACATAATCTGCTAAAACTAGCAGATATACAGGGTGTCCCAAAAATATTGAAACGCGCTTTAATTCTTTACCTGTTGGAGATAAGTGGGCAATGTAAATTGCAAAAATGTTGAAATTTAGGTAGGTAATAAGACTACCTTAATGAAATAGTCCTCCCATTAATTTTCAAAAAGTTACACTTTTTAAGTTTTTATATGACCCCCTTAGACAAATTGGGTCAATCAGAAAATTTTTATTTTCAATGCAACAAGATCATTAAAAAAACCCGCATATCTGTATCTTTAAAATCAACTGAATTATGATAAAGGAAAAAATCTAACTTATGTCAATTTTCCGTACCATGTGAAAGGTTGTTTCATCAGTGAAAATAGGGATCATAAACAAATTGACGATGGAAATTGTTTAGACCAAAAATACGTTAATATGTGTCAAAATTTTTTATCCCAAATGCATCTAAATAAAGCATTACACAGACAGAGATCATATAAAGCAGTGGTACTCACTACGCGGTTGGTTATCCTATGTATTATCATCCAGTTTTATCTTTTTTGTGATATGTCACAAATTTACATTTCTAATTTGATATAGGGTCCCCATTCACAATGTTCAATTTCCAATTAAATATAACTCGCTCAATTTTAAAGATACAGATATGCGGGTTTTTTTTAATGATCTTGTTGCATTAAAAATAAAAATTTTCTGATTGGCCAAATTTGTCTAAAGGGATCGTATAAAAATTTAAAAAGTGTAACTTTTTGAAAATGAATGGGAGGACTATTTCATGAACGTAGTCTTATTTGCTACCTTACTTTCAACATTGCTGAATTTACATTGTCCACTTATCTCCAACAGGTAAAGAATTAAAGCGGGTTTCAATCTTTTTGGGACACCCTGTATATATATACTCGTCAAAATATATACGAATTCTGCATTCCTATTGATATTAAGAAAAAATCCATTTAAATATTAGATTTCCCTATGAAGTATAAGAATCTCTGCTCTGGCTATACAAAATTGTCTGCGTAGCCAAATTTGAGAAATAAAATATCCTGAACTAGTTTGTAAACCAATTTAGAAACAAATATGAAGTTTGGTCAACATAGTTCGGTGAAAATTAATATCATGCTGTTAAGCAACTTAATGCAATTTTCTTCAAATAAAGTTTCATAAAATCAAATAGTCTGAACAATGTTTTTTTATAGAAGGTTTAATTTTTTTTTTGTGTGTGTGTGTGTGTGTGTTTGTGTGTATTTTTCATAAATGTCTCAAGAACTCCTAGCTATAGAAACTCGAAACATGTATGGTTTTGAATTGAAAATTTTGAATTTTTTTTCTATCAAAACTGGATTATAAACAAAACAAACTGAAAATATATTTCATTAACATGCACACACACATACAAGGTAGGAGCAAAAAGTTCAGAGACTGTGCTGATATCTCCATCCCTGATTGGAGGAGAGGGAACTATTTTACCGTGGCGTAGAGGCACATGTGACGCGAGATGTGAAAAGGAAGAAACAGGTGTTTTTCCAGACAATGCGTATCAGTGAACTGTAGTCGTTCGCCGAAAATGGAAATGGCGTTTGAAGAACAACGTGCTAATATCAAATTCTGCCATCGTTTGTGGAAATCGACGACAGAAACATTGCACCTGCTGCTGACACGCAGTGTCTTGAAAAACCCTGCACTGCGGACCTGCATCTTCCTTTTCACATCTCGCGTCACATGTGTCTCTACGCCACGGTGAAATAGTTCCCCTCTCCTCCAATCAGAGTTGGAGATATCAGCACAGTCTCCGAACTTTTTTATCCTACCTTGTACATACATACATACATACTAATATTCATACCTTGTACATACATACATACTAATATTCATAGTATTTATACCTTTTACTTCAAAGATTTGTTTAATAATATAAATATAGATGATCTGTATAGAATTATTTTAGGAATTTTTGAAAAATATAATATCAACCTAAAATATTCAAATTTTCTTTTTAAAAAATTACTTAACTTCACTCTTTATGAGAATTATATTCAACATGGTGGTACTTTTTTTAAACAACAGGTTGGTATCCCACAAGGGGGGTGTGCCTCATCATTGTTAGCTAATCTGTATTTATTCTTCTATGAAAAAAACATTAATCCAAGCTTGCATAATATACACATGTTTAGATATTTAGATGACATTTTATGTGTATCCCTAAATAATATCCCTATAGTATTAAACTTTTATCCAAAAAATTTACAATTAAATGCAAGTAATAATGACTCTAATGTTGCAAACTTTTTAGATTTAAATTTAAATTTACAAAATTGTAATATGGTTATAAACTTGTATGATAAAAGACAGGATTTTAAATTTAATACATCAAAAATTCAACATTTTGACTCTTGTTTGCATATATCTGTATTTAGAAATATTATAATAAACCAGGCTCTTAGAATCAATAAAATTTGTGATGAATATTATAGATTAGCGCATTTTATGGAATTATTGAGTACAGCGACTAATAATGCATATCCCCCCAAGTTTGTTATTAAAATTATCAACTCAGTGTATCAACTTTCACTCGATAACATCCTAGAAAACATTCCCAATTATAGTGACTAACATACAGTTAAAAAAAAAAAAAAAAAAAAAAAAATTATATATAATTATTTATTAATTATATAAATAAATAAAAATGCAAAATAATAAACTAAGTCAAAAACATTAGAAAAATCAAAAATCGGAAAATAAGATGCATTAACATTAATGTTTTGAATTTTATTTTCGCAAAAAAATGTAACTTTTGTCAGTATTGAAACTACGTTTTGAGCGCCCTTATAATGGTGTATAGTGGCATTCTAGTTTATCCAGTTTTCCTCTGAATTACTTGTTTAGTAAGAATTTTCGTCTTTGATTCATATTCATATTCAGGATTGCATATTTGGGAAGTTAATATTCTGAATTGCTTGTCCGGTTTCCAGCTTAGACTCACTGGACGGGTCTGGGAGTATTACCCTGAACGTTCGTACTTCCTCCCTGGTAGAATTTCGACTTGTTCATTCCGGTGCTTCTAGATTAAGCAGTTGAGGTTGATCACGATACACGTGGTGGAAGAAGAAGGGTTCATGCCGCATGGCAATACAAATTTTCTTAATGTATCCTATTTTCATTTTTTCAATTTTTGTTGCCTGTAGTCTGAGTTTAAGCATTTATAGTGATGTGCTATTGCTTAATCTGAAACAGGCATTTGTTTGGATTAATTAGAATTAAATACTCAGACCTGAAGATGAATTTAGTGCTGATTAATCATCGAATTTGGGACGGTGTTGTTCTTTTCTCTTATCGGCATTGTGGCTGTGAATTTGCTTCTATGGTGATGTTAATATTACTTGAATTGTTTTTTTATATTTCTTTTTTTTTTTTTTTACATAATTCTTATTATTACATATTTCAAATATATATATATATATATATATATATATATATATATATATATATATATATATCACGATGACGGCCACGAGACTTGTGAGTTGACCTTTTTTTGCATGTTTGTGCGCTATATTTTTCATGATTATGTGGTATTTTATGTTTTTAAGTTGAATTTTGCCCTCTTGAGTCTTTTTTCTGTTAATCTCGTTTATTCTGTTATTGGGCACAGATTGCATAAAATTTTAACCACGTGTTTTTATGCAATCATAGAAATAACGGATTTTAGCATATCTATCTAGAATGTGCCCCTGAAGACGTTTCTGGCAGATATACTATTCATTGATTTATTTTCCTTGTCGTGACCTTTCCGTGCTCTACTTTTCCAGCCTTTTCTCGTTACTTTTTAATTTGTTATTAAATACACGTTATTATATTGCCCGCGGTTTAACACTGTGTTTACTGATTTTCACTCCTGCACTTTCGTTTCTATTATTTTAATTTAATATATATATATATATATATGTGTATATATATATATATATATATATATATATATATATATATATATATATATATATGTATATATATATATATATATATATAGAGAGAGAGAGAGAGAGAGAGAGAGAGCTGGAAAACAAGTCACTTCTACATAACTTTTACAGAATGCGAATTCAACACCTTTTGGAACAATCCCCCATATAAGTTTGATTCATTATAAAAAGAAAGTTTTAAAAGAAAAGCATATCTACCATTAGAAGTCATCAAGAACGTTTTTTTTTTCTTTCAAGCACAGGTGCGACTGTCAAAACAATTGACATCCGCAACACTTGTTTTCCTTTGTTTCCCGGCATACACATACCGAGTACCTGAGATTTTTTTTTTTCCATTTCCCCACCAGTATTACTAATCAAACACCTGCTGATGAGAGAGAGCCGAGGGACCCATGAAAGAAGATGGCAGCTACATCATGTTTTAAGAAATACCCGGATGAAAACAGAAATGAAGGTGTTTCTCGACTTGGACCTTCCTACAGGTGGGTGCGGCGGATTATCTTATTTATATAACCCTCATGTAACAGGGAACAAAGATGAAGGAAGATAAATGCGTTTGGGAAAAAATCAGGTCCAGAGTTTAGAGTAAGCAGATCCAGAAGAGGAAGAGATAAACCCCTCCACAATAAAAGATTATGCGTGTCGAAAGCATTTAAAGAGCCTTTCATGCTTCATATGTTTGGGTATTACATAGCTTGTTTTGTACGTTAGGTAAAAAAATACACTGTCAAGTAACGAACTACTTCCTGTTAAAAGAACATATTAACAAATTTGAGTACGGAAGTGTTTTTCAGTCGAATACTATCAAAATCGAATCATTAGATATGTAAATGCTATAGAAAGCTGCATTTTATTTTTCCAGTGTAAATTGAAAAGTGTGCAATGCTAAGTAAAATGCCATTATATTAATTTTTTTTTTATTTATAAAATAAATTATTAAGGATATATAGAGAAAGAGCCCTTGAAATTTGATGATTGGATATACCTGATGCAATACATAAGTGCACAAGATCTTCAATCCTATCAAAACAAATGCAACACAGTTGAGTTCAATTTTTAACTTTACTACCGTCATAGAACCAGATATCAACAATATTTTCATTCTTGTAGGGTAAATTTTGGCGACCCTTTGAGTACTCGTGTTTGCATTTAAACAACCTTTTCCAGAGTTCCATACGGTCCGTGACAGGGGAAGAACAGAGACCCTTTGATCCCTCAGGTTTCCGAGATACTATGTACGAACAAGTTCCTATAAATTCCCAGAATCTATTTGCAGCTGATAGTTGCGGTACTCGATAGCGCAATCCTAGTCTTTATGTGCCCGGTGACATGACATTCAGTGCCTTTAGTTCCTGTTTACTGTCATTTTCCTGTGTGACTGCGAGAAACTTTTGCGTTTTCTTTTCTTATTTTGATAAGAAAAAATTCGCTAAGTTGTTTTTGAAGATTACCATGTACTATTACCAAGATCTTGGAAATAACAGGGGACCCTTTCACACTATGACACGGCGCCTGCACACACAGCAGTTTTTGGAGAAAAACAAAATGACAGTCGCCTACAGATTTGGCACCGTATGGATTTCTGTTCCCAAGATGAAAATCTGACTAAATAGTGAGGGATGGGCAGATTTCCAGATGTTCCCAATATCAAAGCAAAAGCGACGCGTGTGCTAAACAGCATACCAAAGTTTGAAAATTGCTTTCGGTAATAAGATAAAAATGAAAACATAATACATTTACTCTAACTCTTATTTTTAGCAAATTTGGGGCAAATTCCTCGCATTTCTGGATCCCAATGTTCTGTCGTTGTTGACTTTTTCTCTTACGATGGAAATTTTCAATGGATATTTCCCTAAACCTGGATAGATTGAATAATGCCACTTCGGTATTTTGAGAGCAGCGCCATCTGGAGATATAACCATACTTCCTAATCCGAAAGTCCTCATATAGGCATGCTGACATCAGCCAATGTTTCCCGTAGCTGAAATACTCTAATGACAAGTGAGGGATGTTGTACGGCTGATACTTGTTAAGTAATTTTACTTTCTAATGGGTGATTGTTAAAGCAATAAACTGCTCTAATCATTCATTCACAAAAAGGTATTGGGCGTTTATATCGAAATCCCGAGAAGATGATGAGCTATTTATATTGCAGAAAATAAACTATCTTCTGCCAAGTGTATTTATATATTTTCATTATATATCTGCAATCCAAAATTTCTCTTAACTTCTCTTCACCTCAAGTCAGTCAAATTGTTGCAAACGGAAGCAGTCATCCAATCCAAAATGTTCTTGTTGTTAAACTTTCGAATCGAAAGGAAACTGATTAAAAACGGAATTTCTTACTCAGTACTCTCATTCTTAACGTAACTGATGCACAGGAAGACAAACATCGCTGACCCACCGGCCAGTCTAGTAACCGAGGAGGAAAACCATAAATTTAAAACGTCAGCAATAAAAAATGAAAATTCCCGGCAGTTTTTTGAACTTCTCGTCCCTCGGTTCACTCACACGAGTGAAAGGCGGGTGAGCAGAATGCTAAAAAGAGGATTCGGGAGGCTCCTATTCTAAACAGGATGAGGACAATTAAAGAGAGGTGCACCAGATGACGCTTCAAGCTGTAACGGTTACGGTTCTGTAGATTGGCATCTCGAAGCGTGGTGGGTGTTTAACCAGCCAATGAGGCGTACCATCTCGACGATGTCACTAATAGCAAAGTTGAATGGGTGAAAGGATCGCAGTTTAAACCTACAAAGTACGAGAATAAGCTCAGTGAAAATAAAAAGGAATGTAATATCTATTTCAGTTAATATTATAATATGAATTTTCAAGTCGACTTGAAAAGTTAGGAAGACTTCGACCCTCAGTTATCTTGTTTCTGGAGACAAGTTAAGTTCTCAAAGGAAGGAATCATTCGGTATCATCCTAATTTAGAACCGTGAATTTATATTCCGCCTCAATTCAGTTTTCAATTGTTTTTTCCTAGTCTTTCATTACACTTCAAAATTATTTATTGTTTAATTCCAGTTTCGGGAAATTAGCCAGGTTTTGATACTACTGAAAAATTCACTTGGGGGGCAAAGCTCGAATCCCGATATTATGCTCTCCACGCTAGTTCTGTGTTGTATAAGCTTTTGGAACTCTGAATAAGAACAATACAGAAGGGCAAAAGGCACTGCATGGGGTCTCGCAGAAAGCATCGCCATAAAACAAGGTAGCCTTAATCTTTGATGGGTTCCGAAAGCAAAAGTAAATTTTAGGGCTCCCCACAAAACTTTTACAGTGTACACTGTGCACGGAATGTACACAGAGCACGAAAAATGACGTCTAGAGCATCGAGGGTCCCCAGAGCATTTGCCTACTTCACCTAAGGTCAAAAACGCCCCACCCCCTGAAAAAGTTATGCCCACTCCTGTGTTCTAACAAGATCATGATTAAAAAACCTTAATTCTTTTCACCACTTTTTATTTGTGTTAGGTAGTAAGTATTCAATTTAGAAAATAAAATTGAAGTGTTCAATTATTATTATTTGTAAGTATTCAATTTAGAAAATAAAATAATTATAATAAAAAATATAAAATATATGTACAACAGTAAAATTAAAATTACGTAAAAGTACAAAGGTTCATTAATGGACCGATTAATTGATAAACATATTCATTCTTCATGATTGACTGATTAATTGATAAACATATTTCTCATGATTGACAAAATATTTTGAGTGCTAACCCTATTATTTTCATGGTGGTGGGGTGGGGAAGGGGAGTGAGCATTTATTGTATAAGGACCCGAATATTATATCGAGTCTGAGTGTGCATCACAACTTATTTTTCCAATATTAATTATTCAATAAGTTTAGGGCATTTGTGAAATATCTCCTATTCTGATGAACGATTACGATGGAGAGGTATCAAGCTGACATCAAAAGGTGTTGGAGGCTGCAGAACTCAAACCAATCCTGGAATTTTTGCCCAAACGTAACCATTTTAATTCGGCTTCGAAAAGATCTGCCGAGAGGAATAATCAATAGAAACTTTGAATATGTGACTTTGAAGCCAGAAATACACATGAAAAAAAAATCGACTTTTGCATGCCGAGTTTCACGGATGTAGCTCAATTTCTTTTATGGGTACATATATTTCTTACAACAGAGCATATATATATATATATAGCCTAAATAAAAAGATTTATATTCACATCAATTCCAGTTTACCGTACGCAAAGCAGCTACAAACAGAAAGGATGATAAAATATTTTGTCCTGAGATCTGATTTGGTTATAGCTTGGCGATCACCCAACGGATGAATATATGTATATTGATTTATATTAATATATATTGATTATTCCCAGAAATCGCCAAGGGCTGGCTATTCGCCTTGAGATTGGGCTTGATAACGTCTCAAAGCGAATAGCTAATTTCCAATTATTGTCTTTGGATGTGTAATTATTCACAATCTCGTTAACCTTCGCTATTGTTTCCAGTATGTCTGTTTCTTATATATATATATATATATATATATATATATATATATATATATATATATATATATTAGAATTTGTTATTATTATATCTTTCTAAGTAATTAAGAAATATTAAAATCACTAAAGCAGTTAAACCACGGCTACAACGCTGATAAAAGAAATGAACAGCATTGGCTTAATTTTGAAGGTTAACCAGACTTAGATTCTTCGTCAGGTCTGAGCATCCAACTCTAATTAAACCAAACACATGCTTGTTTCAGATTTTGCAGTAGTAAGTTACTATAAGTGCCCAAACGCAGACTACAAGCATTAAAAGAGGAAAAATTGAAAAATTATTAGGAATTCAAGAATTACCATAATCCATGAGGCCCCCCCAGCTTACACGTGTATTGAAAGTAAGCAATTGTAGCTGAATGAAAAAAGTTGAGATGCATCCGGGAGAAGGGGGACGAGGTAGACCAGGGGAGGGGGGAGGGGAACAAATAGTTGAAGTGACCTTCCCTGAAACCCTTTCAGGGAGTTAGAGTAGGAGACAGAACAACCATTAATATAAGGTAAACAGGATGAACGGGAATCGTAAATGAAAAATTTTACCATAAAATAATATAATATAACACACACACACACATATATCCGGCCACACATACTGCTACCGTTAACCTTAGGGTCGGTCGTGTGGTCTGGGTCTTCAACACACACATATATGTAATATTGGTTGAAATAGTCCAGAGAAGAGACATTTTACACGTTACCAAAACTTACTTATATGACACTCAAAATATATTTAGTTACATAAGCCGGCCGAACTCCGGCAGCCAGCTCTCAATAAATCTCAATGCCGTCTGCGTCGTTTTACACAATGAAGAGTTCCCAGAGGGGGAGGGATATGGTGGTATGAGAAAGATGCTGCTTTCGCGTTCATTAGGCTTTAAAAATGTGATTGGGAACGCAGTTTCATATGAGAAAGTTTACACAGAGGTTAAGATTAGTGACCCTATATGGCATGGTCGAGGAAAAGAGGAAGTGCTGGCAGACTTTGTTAATATTAGCGGCGTGGGATAAAATTTAATATAGTTGCAATATGTGCTGGACATGAAATAGGAATTTGGAATAATAATTATGAAAAAAAAGGGCGCGTTATTGGGAAAGGCTTGAAATTTCTGAATCCTATATATAATGATAATCTAAAGAAATAATATAAATATGGTGTAGCACCTATAGAAGACTAAAAATTAAACATGTAAAAAGTGTTAAACTATCTAAGATTGATTTAAGCCTATTGTTAAACATTACAGAAAATAATAATCAGAGCAAGACGCACCATGGTATTTTAATACATCATAAAACATATTAAAGTAGAAAAATGAAACAATCAAAAGTGGGATTCAAAAAGGAGTTTATATATAAAATAAAAACGAAACTATAACTAATACGAGTAGAAAGTATTCAATAAAGAAACAACATAAAACAATGATGATCGTTTTAGTACAGAAAAAACGAGACAATTATGCCGATAAAATGGAATAGCGCTAGGCTTAAAATAGAGATTAATTCAGAATAGATTCTTCGTCAAGTCTGAATATCCATTTAAATTAACCTAGAAATACGTTTGTTTCCAAAGTTGGATATAATAACTATGGACTTCAAGCAAAGACTCAGTCGACAAGTATTGAAATATATATATATATATATATATATATGTATGTATTAGAATACGATACTTCTATTTTGATCCGTCCGTCCATTTATCATCACTTTGTATAAAATACTTGACAAATATACTTTTTTTATTTTTTTGCCTTGAGGGGGGTGAAATTGAGAGTTCGCGCCATTCATTCGTCTTGGGCCAGACACACTCTGGCGACGGTCCTGTCGGTTAGTGTCATTAAATGGGTCTTGAAAGGAAAAAAGCAATATAAGTTTAAATAAAATCTGGATCCTTTCGAAATCTATTTGCGCAATCCGTAATGACCCGCGCATGTCATTTTCCGACATTATACATTCAGTATGTCCAAAGGGTTGAATGTATAATGCCATTTTACAGCATTACATATTCAACAGTATGAATAGTAATTATAAGAGTTAAAACTTCTAATTTACATGTAAATCGAAGGTTTACGAATCAATCACGATTTCTGCAAAATCAATCGATCATACTTTTGCTGTATAATTATTCTCAGCAAACTTATATTTTTCTTGGAATGTGCTATTCAATACGATCATTTTTAGAGGCAGGTGATACTTTTATAGCAGAAGGAAATATGACTTTCAAGATTTTCTGGAGTGCCGCAGTATCTACATTGTATGCTACGAAATATGGAGTTAGGCAGAAGAAGATAAAACTTCTATGGATGAAACGCTTGAAAATGCCATAATGCTTTGAGAATTATATCTAGGTGTCGCTAGTGATAGCAAAATAACTGCTATTGTTAGTTGATCCAGCAGAAATGCATAGTATTTATAATATATATTTTTGATCATTTTTAAATTAAAGGTTACCTATTTATGAGTACAATTGACCAGTATTTATTCATAACTGTACGATAGAGCAGAGAATATAGGGAGATAAAAATAAATTGAAAGGTAAAATAATTTTGAATACGTAGGAATATTATTTAATTGTTTTGGTTCTACTTTGCATTGCGCCAATCATTTATTTTTACAAAATGCGCAGTTTAAATGAATATTTTAGGCCTTCCGCCATGGAAATGCTTACAATGCAGGGCAGGGCTACTTATTTTATCCCAGCGACACCTGAATAATTGTCTCAAACGATATGGGCGTTTTCTTAATACGAAGTTTTATCTCCTTACTTTTACCTCCATGGTTTCGCTACTAGCGTTACATTTATGTATTGGCCTGATTTATTTATGTACATAGGTTTTGAATTGAATAATTTTTGCTTGAATTATTATTTACTTATTTATAATTTATGATAATTTTAGCATCAGTTTGTTCGATTTACCTTAAGCAAATTTTGTATTCACTATTTCGGGTTGCATAATGCTACCCCTACGCTTTAGAATATGATTCCAGTTGACAGTTCAGCTTTAACTATTTGAAACGCAAGCAATTTAAAGTCGACTTTCTCATATTCTTGTAGTAAATATTCTTTTTCCCGAATTTTTATAATTAGAGAGCTCGACTGGAAAGTGCTTTAAGAATTCCTAAATACATTTTAAGGATTTTTGAAAAAATATGGCTTAAGAGACCCAATAATTGAGAAATTAATTTCTTGTATCATTTAACTGTTTTTTTTAGAGGGAAAGGTCTTCATTGTTAAAACAGATGATTTTATATCCCGAAAGAATCGAAGAATAAACAATTAAAAAATATTAAATGAATAATACAAAAAGAATTGAAAGCGGTTTCATTTATAGACCAACCAGCATGGGCGCTCACAGAACTTTTCCCAGGACAGGGTAAACCACTGACGTCAGTAGGGCAAACTCAAGGATAAGATGTACAACATCGATTAGCTTGATGCCTAACTTTGTGACCTTGAACGTCCAGGGAGGGCAAGTGCTCTCTTGTGCTTGCCACCAAGCTTCAAAGAGTCAAAAGTATATTATCCAAAATTCTGTGTTTCGAGCCAAAATATCATCCTGAAATTCAGTGTTTCGATCTAAAGCAAAAATACTTCAAGCTGTTCGGGCACAATTCTGGCGCGTCGAAAGTAAAATGAATGAAATGGCCTTTTGAAATACCCCTCTGTTTTCTCTGGTTGTCCTATCCCTCTTTCATGCATGCCGCATAAAATGAGCCATTAAAAAACCGTACATGGCAGTTCGCGTGATCACTATTCTAATTTGCTAAGATAACTGATAAGTTATCAGTTTTGCAGGCTTCCTTTCTTTCTTTCGTTGGCGTGCTTCTTCCATCCATCCTAATTCGCAGTCCCCTTTCGATATCCTACCCATTCTCCTGTCCACAAGGCATGGCAAAATGGATTCATACCCAAAGCAATCTGGGAAAGGAAAGAGTTATCTACCTGAGAATAAAATTTTGATAAGCACCACTATATCTAGAGATGGCTGCAAAAAGCACATAAGTCAAAAATTCCAAATTTTTTTTATAACATATTTGATTTAAGAAATGTATGATCTTTGATATGGGAAAAGCACAGAAGTCAGTTGGGCTTCTAAGTTATTAAAAAAGGAAAAACTTTAAACATTTATTAAATTTTGTACGGATAGCAGTGGGGTAAAAATAGAAATTAAGAAAAGTTATTTTTTATTTAGCTCATAAATGCATAACAAATTCCATAAACATTAAATGTGTATCCTGAAAACAAAAAAATAAAATTAAAAAGAAGTTTTCTTCATCAAAATTTTCTTTCCTCGATATTTCAAAATCCTTATTTTTGACTTATGTGTGTTTCTCACCAGTTCTAGATATATTCTTTTAGATTTTTTTTTTCTTGTAAGATTAAATTTTTTCCCCCTTAAGATTGTTGGAAAGTGGGATCTATTAAAATCTTTAATAAAATTCCACCTCCGATTTCATAAGGGTGAATATTCTTTTATGAAAACAATTTTTCTGCACTTAATATGTAGAAGTAAAGGTAATAAGTAGCGTCGCAAATGAAAACAGCATTACATGAAAGTCACAGGTATACTGTTTGTACTTAGGAGTTAAATGTAACATTTTATTGTTTCAAAAGTTAGTATTCATTTTATTTTCCTTGCAATACATTGTAATGTATAGGGAAAGTATTGGAATCATGTCGAATGCATTAATTATTCGCTTGTTTTTCTCCAGAAAATGATCATCATGTATACTAAAGAAAACCAAGCTTTTCAAATACAATATACATTCTTACATATTGTAAGTACTACAGATGACGTAGTTTCGACTGAAACAGAGGATGTCAGACATATATGTCCTACAATGTATGCTTAAGAAATCAAATGTCAGTCGTATACGGCTGACTTGGTACTCAACGTTTTAAGATAGAGTCTGGTTTACCTGAGAAAATGCACAACGACAAAGTGTGCTGTTGTTTTTTTTGGTTTCCAAAAGAAAGTTCTTATATCTGGAAAAGAACATTTTTAACTCACAAAATATGAACTTTATGACAAAATTTCTTATAATAAAAAGATAGAAAATGAGAAACGATGCTGATCTAGTAGGTGAATGAATTTTATACAAGAATTTTACGCTGTGGTCGATCCTAGAGATAAAATAATGTATTCTATAGTCATTTGAAAACTGATAGTACTAGACAGGCGATTTAATGGATTAAGATAAAAAATGAATTCTTTCAAGGAAAATTTCCGTTTTTTTATTACTTCCCCTACATATGTAATATAATATTATATATATAGTATATAGAGAAAATGTTGCAATCAGTTCGAGTTTTGGATTTACACCTTTTAAGCATCTCTGAACTTGAATCAAACTTTTATGAAGTGATGTGTATGTCTGTGCCAGTGTGTATTCAGTGACTATAGGCGTATGCCACTGTGTCTGTGAGTATGTGTGTAAGTGTGTTTGTGTATATGTGAATATGTGTGAATATGTTGGTCTGTGTATATGTATGTCCGTATCTTGTGAATCTGTGTGCCCGTATGTTTATTGATGTGTGTTCGTTTGTATGTGGACGTGTGTATCTCACAAAAAATGAATATTTCGAATGAAATTTTGCATGATTATCACAGTCGGTGAATGCTGTAATCCTATTGATTATAAAATGCAGCTTAAGATTTACTTACCCCCTCTCTATACACACACATTTTTGAATATCTTTTAAATCGTAAAAATCAGGACAATCAATCAGATAAAACAAGCAATCACTTTATAAGTGATTTATCATAACAAATGATACTCTAGAAAATTGGTATTTCAGAACTGTTCTGAAGATATCAAAAGTTTTTCGAATAAATTTATCAAAACAGTTGCATAAAATTAAAGAAATATGAAGTATCGTTTAAAAGTTATCTTTTTATATGAAATATATTATACGACAAGTTAATTAATATCAATTTTCTTGCATTTAGCACTTTCATTTAGCAGAAAAGACACCGTTCTTTGTTATGATGCCAACTCGTTCGCCAAATTTTACTTATTTCATTCGATATTAATTAACTCCCAGCTTTATAGTGGTTAGGTTTTCGGATGTGTGTATAAATACATGATTTTATTTTACAAACAACATTTTCAATTTTAATTTTACGGTACGAATTTTTTGACGTGGTTGTATTTTTTGTATTTTGTTGTTGTTTGTTTCAAATACAAGTATATCAAAAGAATACTTCATGGTGTGTAGAGAAAGTCATGTACTGCCCACATAAGATATTTTTTATAAACAATTGTGGCATTTCTAATTGATCTACCGGCATAAGAAAGCGCCCATACCTTTTGTAAGTTGCGCTTGGCTGTGTGTGCTGTTGGGTCCTTGAAGAGGCATGAGGCACCTCTCGAGAAAGTCCTCGTTGTGCGGCCCCTTGTAAGTGTGGCAGGAGTCACAAACAGTGTCCTTAAAGGCGGTGCACTTGTGCGCGACGTACAGTCCCTCGCCGCACCTGGAGCACGAGTCGCAAGGGCGGCGTGCGGAGTAGTGACTGGAGTAGTGACCCGGGGCGCAGGCCGTGCATGTAGTATCATGGTGACGGTTGCAACGTCGAGTCACTCCATAACCTGGAGCACATCGATGACAGTCCTCGAGATTAACGAGTCGATGAGGGTGAGAGTGACGTGCCATTGCAAACTGAAAGGAAAAGGACATGTTGATAATATGATACAAGTTCTGAGTTGAATAAATTATTATTAGCAAAGGCAATTATTATCGTTACAAATCTACTGAAGTATGTGGAAATCCTTCGTCTTATTCACCTCAAACTACGCAGATTCCACACTTGAATTACTTTTAGGCAAAGCTTCGTGAATCACATATCGATACATGTTTGTTTGTTTTTTAATTCGTCTTCAAAAAGTTGTTTTAAAATTAAATTAAAAATAATATTAGAAAGAAAAATTCATTATTGTTCATCATTTATAAATTTAATTTTTCTAATTCCCCCCCCCCCCCCCGCTTTATCACAGAATAATATCTTATGCCTAACTTTAAACCTACTTTGAACTTAATCGCGTAAGCATAAAATACTTTAGTGTCAAATATTGTAAGAATTAACAATTTCTATTCTCGACTTCTTATTTTTAAAGTAGTGTCTTCTCCGGGAAAAGAAGAGTCTAAATTTAAATAGCAGCCGCGCAGATTGCGGACGGTAGAGGGTGCTGGCAACCAGGTTATAAAAAGGCGAAGTGCAAAGCATGGGAAGGTGGGAGATGATACGAGTGGAGACGAAGTGGAGCGTGGCGTGTGTGGATGCAGAGGATGGTAGAAAAGGTGGACCATGTATATTCTGATTCAATATTTGTAAATTACGTTAATGGAGTTTATTTTATGATTTGTACAGATTAAGAAAAAACTTGTTATTTTTATCAAAAGATGCCTGCGTGTTCATTCCGACACCTTTACAATATGACCGCAGCATTTTACATCTTTCTTCTTTCGTTTGCAATACAGGGTTCTGCCTCAGAAAGTTGGTTTTCATTAAGATAGTCTGTGAAAAGAATATATAAGAAGATTTTTTTTTATTTAGCAGTGTGTTGAAAAATTAACACGTTTATACACACGTAGCATATATATATATATATATATATATATATATATATATATATATATATATATATATATATATATATATATATATATATATATATATAAACATTTATGTATATAAATTTTACAATATATCTAAAATTCTTCTTTAATTAAGTGTTATTGAAAATTATACGTTTAAGGAGGAGATCTTAAGGAGCCGGCTGGATTTCTTAGATTTTCTACTGTTGTTTTGGACAGATATGAGCCAATTTGACCAATACCACTTACATTTTATATACAATTATTTCATATTAAAAAATTGGGACTTAAGTTTGGAATTTGGATTTATGTTTATCTATTATAGTGAATCCAAAATTCATAAATACTTTATTTTTATTAAATACAAAATATAATGCAATATTTTTGCAGTATTTTTATAATTGTAATATTTGCTATAGTAATTAATGTCCAACACATTGCATTTTTTCATATTTTATTGTAAAGATACAAAATTTACACCAAATACTCTATTTTATTTTAAATTTATTTCAAGCCGGAGTTAGTTAAATTTAAAAGTAACTATTAAAAGTGCAATGATTTTTTCGACTGTCATTTCTCCTTATGTCGAAAATTTGCCTCATCTCCTCTAAACATTTTCCTCTTCCACAGGTATGACTCATCAGACTGACACATTCCCTCCTCCGGCATGATATAAACCATACCCTCCTCCTCCTCTTCGATGGGTGTGACTCCTTCCCTCCTCCTCCATTTACCGGCGAACCGGTCACTCTTATCTACTTTTCAGTTTTTATTTAAAATTTATTTAAATTATTGTTTATCAATATCAGATTTGAATTTAAAATCGGATTTGAATGGATAAGCGCGTTTTAAGATCTCCTGAACCAATTTCGAATATTTTTAGAAATATATTCGTGTGTGCATGTATGAAGTGTGCATGTAAGAAGTATGAGAAGGTTATATTCTCACAAGGAGCAGTTTTATTTATTGTGATAATATATATAATGCATGAAGAAAATGTAGTATATGAGTATAATATAAATGTAACTACGGTGTGGATGTAACTGGTATCAAAATAATTTATACTAATACAAATAAGCCAAATGCATCTATTGGCTTCACTAAGCTGTTTCCAACCTGAAGAAAACCTTTTAAAGAATTTTTACGAAATAATTTAATTTAATAACTTGGACACAAAATCTTAAAAACAAAACATCATTTCTATCATTCTGGTAATGACTGCGATGCAAGTAGTACCGAGCACTACGGAACACGAATGTATGAGAAAGTCGACTGGAGATTCGCTCTTCGGACATTAAGATTTATAACGTTTTCAACGTTTAATTCGCACTTCCTAGTGTTCGTTGTTATTCTACAAAGTGTTTCAGCAGAGTTGACCTCGCTTTTTGAGTTTCAGCAATTGGTTTTAGACACATCCCTCCGATTTGGGAGTTTGTTAAAATCAAGTGTTTTCATGTAATTCTTTCCGGCGGATGGTATATCATTCCCATTGAATTATATACATACCACTTTTAAAGCTTCTCCCTTTCTAAAATTTAAAATGAGAGCTTAATGATATCATTTATTGCACAGAACAAACAGTAAGCTGTGATAAATGCTTTTATATGAACGTCCTTTCCTCTTAAAACGAGATTTCAATCTCCATACAAATAACAGTTTTAACAAGCAAGAGTAAATAGGAATGGTGTTAAACACACAATTTTTGTTTATGTACCCTTGTTAATATGTATGTTATGCAGCCCTTAATATATTTCTGCTGTTATTATTATGTAAGACGCTATCGATTAGAGAAGAATGGCGATAATGTAGCCTGTCATTGAAGCAGATAAATATACCCGTCATAAAAGAGATGGAAAAAAAAAACTAACAGAGGTTGGTTGAATGAATGAAAAAAAAGTTCCAGAGGCAGAGCGATTCAATGAGGCATGACATCGTGGGGTCGGGCTCTTTCCGTGGTGTCATGGGCGGCATGTGGGTGAATAGGTTTTTTCCGGCACCCGCTCAGATACGCTCTACTGAGACCGTTTCGAGACAGAAAAAAAAGAAAAATATATATTCAGGGTTTGTTTTTGTTTTGTTTTGGAGGCTAGCGCAAGTGTTAAATATTCTTAAAGAGGCATCGAAAATCGTATTGGCGACATCTGCAACGTGCGGTTAACTCATTAGAGGTTTTTTGAGTGTGGAAATTAATCTTTTGCTTACGGGTGGGACAGCGTCCATCCCAAACGAAGAACCTCTAAAAAGACAGGTATTTGACATACCCTATCCCAAATAGTTCGACCCCCCTTTGCAGGCATCGGCGTCCGTCCTACACGTAAGTAAAAGGTTAAGCGTAAAAACTGTATCCTTTTCGAGGATGGGAAAATTTTTTAAATAAAATGTTAAGCGAACTTAGAAATGGTCAGTCTATATCTTGTAAAGTACCTTGCTGCCCCAGCCGACCCAGTAGCTCAACGGTAGAGCATCGACTGGCCAATTCGGAGATCCAGGGTTCGATTCCCGGTTGGGACATCAAGGTTATTTACAAGCTACATGAAACTTTTCCAAGAAAAAGGACTGAATCAATAACCAGTTGATCTCGGGACGAACACGAACTATCTACCGATTGAGCTACCTGAGTTGTAATGGAACTTCTTATTCCCCTTTTATAAACTTTGAAGCCAGTCTTTCGCACAACTTCGATCCTAACCTACTCAATTTCTTCACTTTTAATTTACTGAAATACCGTCAGCTTTTCCAATCTCATACACCAGATACCCAACAATGATATTAGACAACGAGTTCGAAACTTTGTTAAGACTTGAACCTGTTCCTCTCTGATTTCGAGACTTTGGCTCGACAAACTGTGAGGATACTATTATTTATTATCATTTTATTCTAATTCTACTTTTTCCTGATTTTAATGTATGTCCTAAACTTCTCAACTTTCATTCCGAATAATAGCATACTCACGATTGGCCAGATCTATAAGAAAGGCAGACTTTAGAATGACGGCTCTGCCATTCTGCCGAGTTCGCGCGTGTGTGTGTGTTTTGACCATCCGTGGAAGACAGCATCGAGAAGTAATAGCCTACAATCTTGTGAGTATATCTATTGTATCGTAATTTGATCATCATAGGTTCAGATTGAAGGCCAGTTTAGCAATAAGTTAGGTTTTAACTTCATTGCAGATGAGTATGTCAAGGGTAGAATTTGTAAGGCTAGCTTTGTAAATAATTTGTATATAAATTTGTAATATACAGAGAGTCCAGTGCTATAGGTGCCCAATGACTATTTCCTCAACCATTAGTCACAGAGATATACTTCCAATTGCAAAACTGTTTTAAATTTAAAAATCTATTATCTTAGAAACAGTTTAAATCAATAAATACATTTCTGAAAGAAATACGAAATATAAATTTTTATACGATCCCCCGGGCCTACCAATTATATTTAAGAAAAGCATCTTCATACAATTTTATGCAAAATAAAAAAAATCTTCCTTTTATGACCAAAATTCACAGAGTTATAAAGCATTGAACTTTACGACTTAAGTCGCTTTTCCACGCATAAGAATGTCCCGTTTCAGGCAACCAACCCATCAGGGACCGTATTGACCATTTCTCCGCGCAAAAAGTGCTCCAACTTTAAACAGCTATAACTCGGTGAATTTTGGTCTTAAAAGGATGATTTATTTTATTTTGCATAAAATTGTATGAGGATGCTTTTCCTAAATATAATTGGTAAGACTGGGGGACTGTATAAAAATTTATATTTCGTATTTCTTTCAGAAATGCATTTATTGATTTAAACTGTTTCTAAGATAATTGATTTTAAAATTTAAAACATTTTTGAAATTGGAAGTGTATCTCTGTGACTAACGGTTGAGGAAAATAGCCATTGGGCACCGATAGCACTGGACACCCTATATATATATATATGTGTGTGTGTGTGTGTGTGTGTGTTTTGAGTTCCCAGCGAAGCTAGCTGTGAATAAAGTTGTTTATGTTGTTGTTGTTGAAACCCAGACCGTCCGACCTACCAGAAAGGTGTAAGGTAACTGTTTGGACGGTCGGGAAGTGCCACCCAATTTAGACCGGAACCCAGCGGGGGAGGCATCCACAGGGACCGTATCTTCCTTCCCCTACCACCAACCTCTTGGAAGGACTTTCGGACCCACATGTTTAACGTGATCGTACTCCGCATGAACACGGCGGCAGTTTTGGCAGTGGCTGGAATCGAACCCGGGACTACCGAAATTGCAAGCTCTTCTTTGAAGTCGATTCTGCAGTGTTCTGATTTTTGTTATCCATCTTGATTAAATACCTATAACTGCATCATAAGACAGCATTTTTAGAAAGAACTACTGTTAGAGCTTTATATGATGTTTAGACGAGGTACCGGTATGAATGATTCAAAATCTTCCTATCCATATGAACAAAAGATATGAAGCGTCAACACATGACTTTCTAAGCAAATTAAAAAATGTTAATGGTGCGGGGGAAAAGAACACAAATTAGAGCTTTATCTCACGACGCAATCACGCTGGAGATCAAATCAATAGATTTTTCTACCTTATGCCCATTAAATGAGCATTCCAAATGGAATGGAAATTATTGGATTCATTTGCGTTCTTATGGAAAAATAAAAATCATATGTTCAGATTCTGCGATAAACCCAAAACATCAGCGTCCAATTATTTTAAATATAATTTGTATCATTTTCACGGCCATTAAATCAAGCTTTTACGTGAAACGATAAAAAATGTACTTTTATTTCCCTGTGTTGTTCTACAGAAAATTTTTGTCTCATTTTATAAAATATTAGAATTCCAGATTTTGACAGAGAAACTCGTTTTAAAATTCCCCTGAACGTATCGCGAACACTTTCGAAAAGAGGTCCGTCTCTGCGTGTGCACGTGTGCCAGTGAGACGTAGACGGGATAACACACCAACGAATGCACGCGTTCTATGAGTCGACATTCTATGAATCGATAGATCATGCACATCACTAGAACTGATTAGAATATTTTGTCGTTCAACATGATCAGAACACGAATGGGTCGAAATTCAAGATTTTCACAGAGTTATTATGGAAAACAAACCCAATTTCTGAAACTACGATAGTAGTCGAAGCGGGCCACAGAATTTTAAATTCATTATATGAATTTAAAAAGTATTAAAATAGATTAACACATTAGCTGAATGCATTCGATTCCTCGAGTTGACTGACCTGTTGCCAGCTTATACATATTTAAAAAATGAAATTTTATCAAAAGAATGGAAATATGAAAAAAACAACTTGCTAACAAAAGCTCATGAAAAAGATATATTATTTTTTAGTCTGATACTGATTGGGATGCAAATTAAGTGAGAAAAATATAGGAAAAAGTGCAATATATATATATATATATATGTGTGTGTGTGAAACAGCCGAGTAGAGACACACTCGATGTATTTTCGATGCACTAGGGGTCGAGATGGCCATACTGCTTTTCCTTTTTTACATTTTTAATGCTCACACATGCATACAAATCCTATAGGTATAACGAGATTTTATGTGGTATTTCTCTCGAATTCGACATATAAGCCGATCATTATGCTAGAGTATATCAATACATATAGGCTAAAAAGTTGAATCAAGTTTCAAGACTTGAAACAAATGAAAACGAAGGGGAATTTCCTCTGTCACGCAGTTGCAGTCGCAGCGTGTCGGTCAAAGGTGAAAGCTGCATAAAATAAGGATATTGTCAAGCATTTCATCATTTCTGTCAGTGAAATAGTGACCCATTGGTCGGCAGATCCACTGTCACGCCAGCATTTGCATGTGATATCGTGACGGGATGCTTTTAAGGATCGAGGAAAGTGGTGCTGCATCCCTTGCAGATCTTTCTTAAGCATCTTCCAATATAAAAATGCGTTTTCAGATAGGACCAGCCTATTTATTCGTGCGTGATTGCTGTCAACGGGCCGTTAGTTTTTTACCGGATCAATTCTTCACAACGGTCTCATAATCACGACCTGTTATGGGATGTCTTTGTTTTTTCTTCAAGATTATGTCCTGGGCTTTTCGTTGCAGGCCCTTTGTTTCGACGCTCCCCGTGTTACTCGTCCCCGCAATTAGGATTGCATTTTGTTAATTGCAAATCCGAAGGTCGCCGAAAATATCACGATACCCAGCGCGCAGACAACTGCCCGGCGAAGGACGAAGAAAAAGCAAATATTTTGCATGCAAATAAGCCTGAAACAATTGTCTTTTTCTTTTCCCCGTAAGACATCACAGCGTCTTGTGTCGTATTTATCAAAAGAATTACGCCAGGGTGTCAGCAATTAACTACACGAAAATCGAATTATATATTTATTATGCGAGAAGAAATAACATTGTATCTAATTTTTAGTAGCAAATTATCATCCATTACTCGTTACATATTTTTCTGTGTCATTTAATTGTTATCCATGACTTCATCAGCATAAGTTAAGAGTTTCAGTCAACTATTAAGGCAATATTTAATGGCAATTTTAAGTAGAGAAATACTGTTTGATAACTTAGTTAATTGAGTTTTTCTAGAAGATCAAGCTTAACACGCAGAAAGTAATGAATCAACTTAAGCAATTTTCTCATTTTTTTTTTATCCCTTTATATATATATATACATTTATCTCGATAGGCGAATTAGTTCTCGAATTCTTGTGTTCACAGCTCACAGAAACTGACTGACCTCATTCTAAAAGTGTTCGAAAGGTTTTAAGGCCTCAAAACGTATATTTTTGTCAAAATCTCGAATTACATTTTCGGTATTTTTTTTTTTACCAGTGCTCCTGTTGATTGGCATGTTTAATGACTGGCATCACATATTTGTCAGTTGTCTGGAGTCATTTATGTTATTCATCCATCATTCAAAAACAAATGGCGAAAGATAGGACGAACACCTGCAAATTGGCATCTGAATCTGGGGATAGTATAGTTTGAATATTCTTAAGAATCTTCAAAATAAAGTAGGTTAATAGTAAGAATAACGTAGTAAGTAGGATATTACTTTACTCTCGGTAAGTTAAATTTACAGTGAGTTCCGATCGTACATCGTAGAATTCCGATACACTTCCCCTCGGTCCGAATATAAACTCTGCTGAAAATTTACTGACTTTTCATATTTTATACCCCGCCCCTTTCTGACGTTTTTCATAATTTGCAAATTATCACCAAACATCTCAGGACGGACTCATCATTTTCGGGAAAGATCGGATAAGGATTTTTACTCAATAAGGTTCAGAATTTATATCAAGATAAAAGTGTATATTTTATTTAATATTTTATAAAACGTAAATTGCATTAAAAAGAAAATTATAATAGGGCTTAAAATGTACTTTATTCAGAAATTTCAATCCGTAACCATCTGTTTTTAATTTTTTTTTCACTCAAACTGCTTTTTGGAAAAATCCGAATAATTAATACATCGTTAATATGAGAACATAAAAGATTGATTAAAGTATCAAACCGATTTCGGAGGCAAAACCTCCTTCTTTAAATAAAAAATACAGAGCAACAGCACCCATGAGACAGTCGCGTTTTCGTACATTGGTTCTGGTTTTCAGGCTTTTGATTCTGAAGTAGGAGCTTAAGTTTTTGGCCCTCAAAATCGGTTGATACTTTTTAACAACCTCTCATGCTATTATACTAACAAAGTACTCATTTTTAAGACCTATATTTTTATATTTGACCTGATTATACCCCTTCGCATGTTTCTCGATTTTTTCTTCATATGTTTCTCGATTTTTTCATTACATAACAGGGTTTTATAGGAATTCTATAATAATTTCATTTTTTTCAGCAATGAATAATTTTGGCGTATTTATGAGTCTTTCTACAACTGTTTTATCTTATAAAAGTGTCCCTCGGCACCAAAAGTTTTGTCAATTACTGTTCTATACTATAGGAGGAAGTCAAAATTAAAGTGCTACACAATGAACAGAAAATTTGTTGTTTCATGCTATTTGGTTATTCTTCGTAAGCTTCCATGATCTAACTTTGTGATTGCCTTCCGTTGTTCAAAAAGCGTAAAGAAAAAAAATCCGTCCAACGATTGCAACTGCCATTTCACGTCTAATGTCAAAAGAAATGCAAGGTCGCCCCCTTCTGATTGTTGGTATCGTGACTCGACGACAGTTGGCAAGCCGCGAGCCTTCTGCTCTCGCTTTCGCAGGGGGTCATTTCTGTTCCAGATAGTTCCATTCGAGTGACATTGCTTCGAACCAAATAGCAAATACCTATTTAAAGTCACAATGGATACATTTCCCACACATGTATAATCCATCCATATATAAGATATCTGGTGACGACTTTCCAGACACTCAAATATTTTTACTTATACTATAAAATATTGTATACAGAAAGTATTGCTTTCACGAAAATTTTCAATTTCGAGATTTTGATACCAATATATGTTTTAGAACCTCCTGCTTGTTTTAGAATGTTGTCCGCCTGTATTGGATGTCTTGTGTAAACGATAGCTGCCACAAATATTAATGGATTTTAATATAATTTTACATCCGGCTTTGCTGACAAAAAATCTAGAACGGGATAGAATTTTTTGAAATTTAAGTGAAAAATTCATTGGAAATTTTATATTTTCTTAACATGTCAGCATATGACAAAAATTTGCCATAATTATGCATGAGTTATTTGTGGCTTAATGATACGAAACGTAACAGTTCCAATCATTGTAGTGAAAAATAGCCGCGATATGATTTTTGTGTTTATGCCCCCCTCCCCCCTCAAGTAGGCACATTGTCAAACTTGGTATCAATGAAAATATATTCTCAAACCCTTTAAAATGAAAAGTAACATGTCATAATTGTGATCATTTGGATCAAAAATACAAATTTTCCAAATTTATTTCTTACAAAATGTAGAAAAAATAGGAATAAGCTATTTAAAAATGGATTCTGGTAAATTCGAGTTGAGTCTCCACTCCAGTTAATTTTTTATTTGTTTTTATCCATGCTTCTAGGCTTGTTGATTGGCATGCTTCATTAGTCAGAGAGTGCTGATTGGCATGCTTTATTAGTCAGGGAGTGTTGATTGGCATGCTTCATTAGTCTGAGAGTGTTGATTGGCATGCTTCATTAGTTCTCCGCAGTTTAAAGACGCGCATCCGCAAGCCTAAGCAAAACCATGATCGAACACAAACATGTCTTTCGCCGAAGCATTTTATACAAATTTTTAAATAAAATGGTTTCTCCAAAGTACGAAACATTGTTCAAAACAAGAAATTTGCTGAATTGAACATAAAACATTTATTTATCTGACAAAGACCTCCGTACGAAGTGTTTTGACAAAATAAATTAGAGTATCTTCACTACCAAAATTTGCTTTGATTTTCTATTCTGTTTCATAAAACTTTTGTTTTATCTGTTGGTACCGTTCACATCATCAAACATTTATAATCGCGATATATTTTGCTTTCGACCTGTGGACTCGCGGTGATATGTTACGCAACAATTATGAGATATATTATTATTATTTTTTTTTTAATGACATCGAATTTATAGTTTTAAAATAATTTTATTTCCATTGGATGACTGGATTCATTTTATAACGATGCCAAGTCGTCATCTTTCTAAAAACAAATTAAAAATATTTCGAGAACGATTTATTTTAGCACATGATTGGTTGTTTTTTCTATTCATTTTTTTATTGAATGTTATAAAGAAGCAGGCTTGAATACACACGGAGAAACAAGAACTCAAAATATATTTGATTATTATTAAATAAAACAATAACTAGACTTGACTACAGTCAAATTTATTTATTATTATATTTAATTATAGTCAAGCATATCTATGCTAAATGCTTTATAGTCAGTATTTAATTTTTCTATTTTGAGAGGCCATTATGAGAGACTTCTATTCTCTATATGTACCAAAATCGAATCAGCGCTAGGACAACTCATAAGTCCACTAAGTGCCAAATTTTATTAAAATAGAGTGGCCATAATTGGAGTTAGAGTGGATACGTGGATTGCACAAACACACAGACTTTATGCTAAATATAACCTATCTGTGTTCTAAGGTTCCCAAAACTTGTAAATCCATCGAAAATTGCCAAATCCAATTTGGAAGGGGCCGACTTTAAGAGGGGGGGGGGATCGCCTTGGTATCCCTTTCATGTGAAATAAATTACATGTGACATCACACCTGATACAACCACTGTAGTCTTGAAAAGAAATCTACCTACAAAGTGTGTGATCGCACTTTCTGTCATCTAATGGATGACTGTACAATAATTCTAGCGATTGTGCCGTGGATGAAAACTCTCTATAGAGCATAGGCACCACCGTAAATAGACAACCTGCAAAGCAGTATGCGCAGAAACGTAAGAGCATTCTTTTTACCATAGTGTGTCGTGGTAAACTGATGATGATGGTCAATAAAAATTGAAACTAAACCCATTAAACATCGAAATTTATCTTTGTGATGAAAATAAGTTATTTAGAATACTTGAATGACACTACATATTTAAATATTTTATTTGCTAAAGTGCACTTTAAGTGATTTTAAGTGAATGTACACTACTACTCATTTTTACCGTAATCACTAACGAGCGTTCTGAAGATGTATACATTTAGTAGCAAATTCTGTAATGCATATTCGAGCGAGAAGGGAAAGATGCTTAACGATTTTTCTTAAAAGAAAACTCGTGTATATATTTCAATGAAAGTAAATATTTAATTTTCCGGTTAATTCAAAATATCCATCCAAGAAGATAAATTTAGATATACCCTACTAAAATGAGAAGTTAAACGATTGAAAGTTTTTAAAGTAACCGTTTTTAATACAGAAATAATGAAAATTTCCATACTGCTAAACAAACGAGTATTTTGTTTTGGAAATATATGGTAAAATGGTCCGTGTGACGTCAAGTGCCCATGCTCTATTGTAGCACCGCCTGAAAAATATCCGCCGATTTCTTCTGGCAGCAGCAGCGGTCTCCCCTTTACCTTGAAAATCGAAGCAGAAAGGCCTCCCTCCACTTTCGGTAGCCGTCCGATGCGAGATCCATAATTCCCACCGTCCGGAAGAGTGGCTGAGCGTGACCGCAATATCCGAGTAGCCGTCACATCCCATCACGTAGCGAGAGAGGCACCGGCCAACAATGGACATCCCAAAAAACTGTCTTGTGCTCCAACGAGTAGACTCGGAGGAAAGGGTTAATCATAGGGATGGGGTGAGGACGATGCCATACGAGGAAAGCATGGGGTTCGAGAGTTTCGGCCCGCTTCGATGGAGAACTTTTAAGTAGAAAATAACCAGAAGTTATTCTAGCTTTGACAGTTTTGGGGGGCACAAGCAGTGGTTGGAAAAACTGCATTATTGCAGTGATCTACAACTACACTATGACAAATGTAGTTAACTACAACTACTTTTTTTAAAAAGTAGTGACTACAAACTACTTTTAAAATGGAGTCACTACATAACTACTTTTATAAGACGAATTTTGCCACAGCTTCAATTTTCGCAAAAAGTTGAGGATATGAGTATTCATTTAGCATACTTATTCTGAATAACTGAATTTTACTGATTCCCATATTTACTCATCAACTTACCAATCTTTACGCTTTTACCCACTTCTGAAAACAGTAAAATAAAATAAAAGTATAAACTTTAAAATCAAAGACAACCAAAAATATGTTTAAACATCCTTTAATAAAATCTCCTTTCCTCGACGCACAAAAATGACACGGCCAAAGCGCTTTTGAGCATCACAATGCCCCTCATCAGTTTCGCCACTGATGAGGGGCATTGTGAAGCCGGAACGCGCTTTGGCCGTTGAAGAACCAGACCGTCCGACTCATCCGAGGACTTGAGCAACCATTTGGACGGCCGGACGCGCTTTGGCCGTGTTATTTTTGTACGTCGAGGAAAGGAGATTTTATTAAAGGAGTTTTAAACCTATTTTTGGTTGTCTTTGATTTTAAAGTTTAATTAAAGTTGACGTGCATCCATTTAATTTATTAAAAGTATAAAATAAAATAAAAGTAAAAACTATTTATTTAAAACATGTTTGTTCATTTTTAGTAGAATTTGAATCTCAAAATTGCAATCAGGTAAGCAGGACCTTTTGGGAAATTACACATCTAAGTATATCCATATAAAAATCAACTTCATGAGGCAATGGCCTTCCTAACCCTCCAGCATCCCTGCAGCCATTCATCGTACATCGTTGCGCAGAACACTAAATTTAAGCGTCAAAACTCGGTACAAACTAGTGATTTGTTGTATCGCGCTACTCGCTACACTACTTATTTTTAAAAATAGCGCGTTACAATATAAACTACGAAAAAAAAGTAGTGACTACTGTAGTTTCGCTACTTCCGACCACTGGGCACAACACATAGTGAGCACATAAGTAACCGTTCTGCCTTTACGAAAATTTACGATACAATTTTATAAAACAAATTTCACAGAACATAATAGAATGTCAGAGAATTTTTCAATAGCAATCGATTAAAAGGGTCATGTAGCAATATTCTATCGGGAATCGTATCCTTTCTAAAAAGATTCTGTGAAACCAAGGCCTCAGCTGTATAGAGAATCTTATGTAATACTTATTGACGTCCTTGTTACAAAATGCACCTATAGAATGAATCCGTACAGACGATAGAGTGTTACATTATAAAGGACAATAATTCTACTGCCTTTTATAGGTTCTATTTATAAAATACAATTGATTTTTTTTTTCTTCTAAATTTAGTACAGCTAGATTTCACATTGCCTGCAATACATGGAATATGTTTGGGGAAAGTACTGTAATAAGATCCAAATGGGCACCTATACTCGCTAGATTCTTTTTCTACTTTATACTATGAAGATGCGAAAAGGCCAAGCATACTCCTGCAGAATATACATCCTAAAGTTATCTCATACATACTCATATTTCATACAAGGCAGCGGCAAGAAAACTTATGACACAAAGTTATTTTGTCGTAATCGAATGTTCTGTGTTAAAGAGCGCAGAAGGGGAAAAAAAAGCATAAAACCGGCCAACAGATGTTGTTATATGCAATGGAAGTACGATCTTAGTTATCTCACAGTTTCACTCAAACCAAAAGAGAGTAAGAGTCGCCTGAGGGTCCAAAACGTTTACCAACATTTCCCCCCAGTGACACATAATGGATGATTATCGCACGATTATTAGCGATTGTCAAATAACAATAACTACCGATCTCACTGAAAGTGACAGTAAAATTGTTAGTACCTGTCCTGTGGGCTTTCCTTTTGGTTTAAAGAAACTCGCTTAAAGCTAACACATAGTCAGTGCATTTTCACGACCGACTTGAAAGAACTCGGGAAAAAGCGAAAGTCATAAAACGATTAGAGGGACCATTTGTACTTATCCCCCTGACAGTTTTATTTTTTCACAGGTAGATCCGAATCAGACGGTTGCAAAGAAAGCAGTGCCCATTATTCTGTCGCCAATGGTCCCTAGAGCGAAAATTTTAGCGTGAAGTCTATTTCAGTGATCTACAGCACATAAATTCGATTGCCAACACATAAGTAACCCAGGGCAAAGAGACGCCCCAGCGACACGATTAGAGGTGACATTCATTCAGGCAAGCTCGAAACAAGCTCGTTTTACAAGCTCGAAAGTTAAAAGACGTATAAAATCGTTAATGGCGATTTTCGGAATATGGAACGACAAAGTTGAAAAGACTTTTTTCAGATCTTTAGAAAAAAAATACAAACTAGAAAATTTATGGAAGAAGCAGAAGACAAGTAAAGTGGAAAAAAAAAACATTTTTTTTGTCGGTATTCGTAACTTATTGACGGCAAGTAATAGTATTACTGATCCAATACAGGGTATATTAACTGTATATGCCTCTATTTAGACACAACAGCAAAATTAGACGTTAATTAATAAAATTAAATTATACACACAATAATAAGACATTTCACGTTTAAGAACATTCTAGGGACTCATTTACAATTTACTAAACACATAATTTTAAGGCCATCTAATTTTACTCTCCGAGAAAGAAGCCATAAAAGTGAATTAACACAATTCGATCTCATATTCGTTCAATATAGGTTAGAATTATATTCATCCTATTAATTATTACGTTAATTCTGTGAACATTTTGTTCCTTCTATATTACTAATTCTGAAATAATTTACATTACATTCGGAAAAAGTTTGAAATAATGAGTGCATTTAAAAGTCATCCTATTTTACTCTTCGAGGAGGATTATAATTTTATTGTTCAGTGTTCGCTCTTGACAGTGTTGATACATTTTGTTATTTAAGGGGAGAAAGCGTTATTTAATTCCAAATGGGGTAACATAAATTGTATATACGATGAAATTTATATTTAATTACATATTTATTTTTAAATGAAAAATGAAATAAAACCAGGAATTCAATAAAATTGTAATACAAAAAAGAACATTCTTAAAGAAAATTGCAAACCAGAGATAATTATCCCCTATAGAAAATGCCAAATGGTTCTTTTTTTTTTTTTTTTGTGTGTACATATCGCATAATCCTCGTATTGCATTTTCTTTACGTCCTGATACCTGTACAAACATTTAAGAGCATAGCATAGAAACAATTCCTATATTGTTAAATAAATATGCAGGAACATAAATCATTCGTGGATGAAAATAATTAAGAAGCTTTAAATTCAAAGCTCAGATAAGCATATTAAACATACTTCTCCATCTCCTCTACATTCTTTCTTCACCTTATGGGAATTCTGATTTTTTTTTTTTCTTTTTCTTAATTTATATTTTTATATTCAGTCACGATATCACGCTCTCGGCGCCGATTCCCGCCACATAAATGCTCAGGGGAAAACACTTACGAAATCTCAAACGCTTTGCATACAATCCCGTCGCCAAGTCATATTTTTCTTGAGAGAGAGTAAGTACTCCTTGATTTTTCAGCACTTGCCTCGCAACAATACAACGGTGGCGACACGTACTCGAAAACTCGTGCCCTCGTGGTCGTAAATCGCGTCCCGAACGGTACAGAATAAAACGACACGCGCTGACTCCAGAGGGGATGCATAACATTACATGGAGATGCGAATTCGTCGAGCTCTTTTTTTCCATTCTTCGCATGGCTCGTAAATTCCCACTACTGGGGAATAGAAAGGAATATAAAATGTATTATCTGCGGAATATAAAGAATCAACAGTAGCTGTGGATTTTATACGATGAAATGCTTTTTTACGCATGTAGGAGACATTCTGGTACTTCTGTGATAAAGATAAAAAAAATAATAATAATAATGCCTAGATAGCTAAAGTCCATATAGATTAATTGCTATGAAATAAAATGTTAAATTTTCTTTAAAAAAAATATGTGCTTTTAATTATCTTCTCAGATTATAAAAGGCTTGCATCTTCCATGTATCGTCACATACGAAATGAATTTAGAGGATCAAAATAATTAATTTAGAGGATAAATCTGAAATGAATTTAGAGTTCTTACTATGTAAAAAATAAAGAAATAATAATTCTATTCATTTATTACTTAGAAATGATGTGGAATTAAACACAAAAAGATCAATAAAAGCATGTTAAACTGGTTCTACCAATTTAACTAGCATCAAAGAGCTATTCAATAATGATCAAACATATATTTTAAGTTAGAAAATATTATTTCATGCACTGAAATCTGTAGGAATAAGTTTCAAATATAAATAAAATCATAATTGCCCCAGTAGCTCAATGGATAGAGTGTGTTTCCTCAGTTGCAGATCTATAGATCAATTAGTAACTGGGAACAAGACTGGCAGAAGCATTTTTTACAATAGCGCCAGAGCAACTTAACCTTTAATCTTAGATACAGTGAATGACAAAAGACCGAATAATAGCAAAACTGGAATTTTCTCTAAGCCCTACGGTGAATGAATTCGAATTCGAATCAGAATTACGGCGAACAAGATGATATCCGGCATATACGTATAAAAAGAAGTAGAGCACTGAGGAGGTCGAACAGATCAGAAGTTACACTTTGATCTGACGCGGAATATATAGAGGTCCACTTCAAACATGTAAAGAAAGATAATCGTCTCGGTAGATACGTGCGTCGTGGCTAGGCAGATATAGTTGGTTCAATTCAACGCGAGGCGTTAATTTTTTTTTTCTCAAGTCAGCCATGAATCTTTTATATTTTAAAACAACTTTACTAGATCTGATATTGAAACGTTTTTGAACAAGATATGAAAAATGTCTCGCACCTTAAAATCTAACAAAATAAGAATTCGACCGTTTTCACCGACTATCGGATGGGTATAAAAGTCAAAAGCCTACAGATGCTCGGTGAATGAAGATAAAAATGAACGTTCTATCGATTCGAGGAAGTGGATAAACATTCGAGTCCGTTAAAATTCCATTTGTCTTTCCATCGCCATATGTCGCGTCAAAGACTTCGATCAAAGGTCTTCCAGATATATTTCTGGTATCTCATACGCCTTCATTTTTGAAGTGCCCGAAATATTTTTCAACACCTGCTCTTGATCGCGTGTGGTAGGTACAAAAACAAAATTTCATTTTCAGGCATTAATGGGAGAATTTATAGCAATGGGTTTTAGCTAAAATGTGACAAATCAAACTAGAACAAAAGGGCAAATTCCTGAAAGCAAGTGGAAGGAAAAGATACCATTCTTTTAAAGCATGCTGCAGATCTAAAGCGTATTTTAAACTTTGCAATCTTTTGAAATTTAAAGCTGGCAGAGAAATCTGCGTTTAATTTTTAACAAGAGAATTCTATCACAAGAAAATATTCATAAGAAAAAAATTATTCATAAAGAAAAGTTTACAATCATTTTTGAACTTTTCTTCATGAATAATTTTTTAATACACCCTTTTTGCTGAATGAAGTTTATGAATTTAAACCTTATTTAAAAGAATAAGAAAATATGAAAAATAATAAAATATCATCATTAATAAACGGATTATGTCAAATTCCTTATGGATAGAAAATATTTAAACCTATTTACCGCTTTATTAAATTAAATGAAAATCAAGTAGCAAAAGTATATCGTTTAATATTTATTGATGCATAAATTAAATGGAAATGCATAGTTATTAAAATTAAATGTATATTATACTTATTGTCAAATACTAATAGTTTTAGAATACCAAAGTAAAATGACCATTTTATCATTTAATTTATCAACAACTAATCAGCGTTCAGTCCCAATTTATTACGCTCTTAGCTGTATCGCAATAGGATCACTTTAAAACTTTTACATACCTATTCTACACGTCCCAAACATCCGACGAGAATCATTTTTAATAGTTTGATTCCTTAAATGTAATAAAATTAATCAAGAAAAATTGAATCGCTTACTGATACATAAATTAAAGAGAAATGTGCATATTTTAAAACTGGATTTGTATTTTGATTGTTTTCAAATACTAACGGATTATTAAATTTAAAAAAAAAATTCCATTTCGTAATAAAATGGGCAACTAAGATTACGATCCCATTGCAGATACAGCATCCATGGAAAGGTTTCAAGCTTACCATGCGCTTGTTAGCCTAAAATAGCCAATATTTACAACGAAGGCAGGGATAGTCCAGTGGTTAAGGCAAGAGGATTGCTCTCGAAGGTCCCGCGTTCAATCCTAGACGTCACCCAAAACTATTCCTGTCTACGCGAAGTAATGTTTCGATAAATCTGAAAATTCTCTCTATGTGTGAGGGGAAGGAGGAGGGTATGATCCTTGCAGTTGCCACCCTCACTGGGTTCCAGTCAAAATTGGGTGACTTTCCCGATCGTCCGAACAGTAACCTTGTACCTTCGGATAGATCGAACCGTTTGGGTCGAAGGAAAAAACATATCTACAATAACAGTAGGAAAACTTGCTATGTTCCACAATTTTGCAAACCTCAATGGGAACGGCAAACTATGTATTATCACGTGAACACTGGACGGTTCTGTGATTCAAAACCACCAGTGTTAATTCACTGCTCATCAAATCCTTAATTTCTGCAACGTTCCTAACATTTTAAAGCGTGGTATTATTCTTTTATGAATGTATATCGAGGGTTTTCAGATTTTCTTAATTTTTTTTCTGCAGATGATTAATACTTCGCATGTAAGATTAGAAAAAAAGCCCAGTCTACATGTAAGACAGAAGTATAGAAAAAAAAACATAAAAACAAGCTAATTTTTAAACTTTTCAATATTTTTAAAAATCAAAAAATCAGATAATTGCTTTTTCACATTTTAGTATAGAGCTACATATTAAAGTTAACGAATAAAAAATTGTTATTTTTGGAGCGTGTCATTCGCAAATAAAGACGCTCCAATGTTTGGTAATCATTTGAAAGAAATAAGTGTGTAAAGAACCTTACTGCCCCAACTGGGAATCGAACCCTGGATCTCCGAACTGACTAGCTGACGCTCTACCGTTGAGCTATTGGGACGAAAATGATCGTCGAAGAATGATCGTCGATCGTTTTCATCGTCGAAGTGGTCTCTGCAAGTACACAATCATTTAGAAAAAATAATGAAACTTCATCGCATAGTTCACGGTGGCAGATCTAACCACACCATCACGTCTTGAAGCTGTACCTTTTGATTTAGTACAGAATTCAATTTTTGCCTAATCATGCCGTGTATCTTCCTCTTTCGTGAATCAAAGTTCAGCCCGGAATCAGATGACCTCCGCATAAAGCACCCGCCTCCACTTATGCAAATTAATATGCGGATCTCGTTACCCCGGGGGGGGGGGGGATAGGATGGCAGCAGTTTGTTTCTCAAGCCACTAACTACTCAAGATGATAATATACAAGCCACTAACTCCTCAACTACTACTACTATTCTCAACTATTCTCAAGCCACTAACTACTCAAGATGGTACTACTCAAGATGATAATATCTTAACCAACAAACAAAAACGTTCCCTCTTTTGGGCGTCATCGCGAATTTGATTTGCATGCATTTAACGCACGATTAGAATACCCCGACGGAATACAGGATCAGCTTCGGGAAAAAAGCGGTTGCCCATGCCCCACCATAATGTCTCGGGTGAGAGAACTAAAAGAATTCGGATAAACGAATATTGAACTCATGGTAAATTCGGTTGCATCCCGATACACTACATAGAAACTTCGTAAATACAGCATATACACACAAAAAAAAAAAAAAAAAAAAAAACTGATCTACTAGTTTCAAAGACAAGTAACAACCTTCTTCAGGATCGACAAGAAGCGCGATCCCACTTACTCAAGTAAAATCCGCAAGTCAAGTAAAGCCCACTTTACTTGAGTAAGAGAGTTCGCATTTCTTGTCGATCCTGAAGAAGGTTGTTACTTGTCTTTGAAAGTAGTAGATTTGTATATATACTGTATTTAAGAAGTGTCTGTTGTGTCTTTTGTAGCAGCTTTTGAGAGATTACATCCTGATAATTCAGTCGATAGTGTTGGACTAAAATTCCAACACTGACACAATTTTTAAACATTCTTCCAAGTAAAAATAATAAGTATCTAAATTGTCTTAATTTATATGCTTAATAGATTTATGCAAATATATTTTTATCTACGATAAACATTTCTTATAGCAACTTTCCCTTTCTGTTATAGTATTATTTACAGAAACTGAACTCGAGAAGTGTTTTATTATTGAGAAATGAAAAAAATAATAAATACAATGTGAAATCAAAATAGCTAATGTTTATTATCTTGGGCATCGTCTATTATATACAAGAATAATTATAAAAAGTCTCTTAGAGATCGACAATTCATCCTTCACTGAACATCTCTGAAAAATAGTTTTGGCCTTTCTTTAAATCATTTAATTTTGATAAGTATTTTTAAAGTCTAAAATATCGATAAATATTTTCTGGAAATTTTGGAAAATATCTCATCTTTTTTAAATTAATTTGTTTATTTTTTAAACTAATTAGTATAATTTGACAAACATGCGCGGACATCACCATAATGACAGCGGACGGTACATGCTGCGGATGACATATTGAAAATAAAACATTTATAATGCGATCATATTTTTAAAGCTTCAGATTATTGACTTTAAAAAAAATGATGCAATATTTAAATAACGAAGGAAAGCTGAACAACAAGCAATCTAAACACAGAGGTCATCAAGTGCATCATAGTCCATTTAGCATAACTATGGACTAGGTATAGGACATATTTGTGCAGTTACTTATAGAAAACACATTTTTCCGGTTCATAGAAATTTTTATTAAATAAAATTCAATTAAAATCAACTGAACCACATAACTTTCTTTAGAAACTTAAATTAGTTGTTTAATTTTATATGCATTAACATTAGTTTTATCGCACAACAAATAAAATTGATATTTTTTTTATATCACATCAAAGTCACAATTTAGAAATAATTTCATTCTTCATTTAGCGGCTTAGCCTATTTTAAAATCATACCAATTCGCCAAAAAGAGAGAACTATCTAGAGAATGTTTAGCCAAGCGTAATGGGGTGGTCTTATTAGTTTTGTAACGGAAACAACTTATCAAGCAAGCATGTAGTTTACATAGGGACGTATTTTTCTTTTATTGCAGTTTCTTTCAACCTTCTCTGATCATTTATAAAAATGCCAGTTCAATAATTTCGATGGATACCAAATTCTGATGAATATCGAGTAACCTGACTGTGAAATTTCATGAAACTAGACTGGATAGATTTTGAGCTAGAGTGGGTATATACATTGTCCAAATAGACGCTCACAGTGACACTAAACACAGGTTACACCAGAAGACCCAAAATGTATAAATCCGTCGAAAACGTGAATTTATACTTTGAATCCATAATTTCCCCACACATTTATATGCTACGCTATATAACAACAGCCTTTTCCTATGTATGTCTGTCCCACTTGGCCATAATTGGGTGACCATAGCGACAGTGGTGAATTATTAGCAAAATATCGCCGAATCAGCAATCGTTTTATGTCTTTGCAGGTTAAATTTCATTGACAATCTCTGTCGCTTTTCGGAAATGAATTATTTAACAATTCGTTAAAGTATGGGATTCATTATTTGTGGAACAAGTACGTTTTGTTAAGGAAGTATAGAGATTTGTACTGCATTTTGCTTGCTAGGGGTCGTTTAATAAATAATAGTATTGATCAGGAGAGGCGCGTGATAGGAATTTATCCAGAAATTTTAGGTCAGACACTGGCAGGCAGGCAGATGAAAGATAATCTTGTACATAACTGTATGTACCCATTATAGAACGAGCTAAACATCCTGTAAATATTAGAAAAGTGAATAAACTGTTCAGAAGAACACCTTAAAAGGGCTTGGACCACCTTCAACACCTTAAAAGGGCTTGGACCACCTTCAACACCTTAAAAGGGCTTTATGAAAGAGAGCTTATTAAAAGGGCTTTTAAGGTGTTCCAGGGGCCACCTTTAAAGAGCCTGGGCCAACTTATTCAAAATACGTGGTCCAGGAGGAAATCCAAACAAACCTAAGAACTGACACCCTGAAAGAGCTTCTGTTTGGAACTTTCGCCCGCGATCCTTCATGGACAATTTAACCGGGAATTCTGCAGCTGGACTTTTCATTAGCAGTGTTTGGATGGAGTCTTTGGGTCGCTCGCTCTTTTGCCTACGTGTTTCGGGTATCAAAGGGTTGGAGAAGATGGAGCTCCGGAAACTTGTGCTGCCAGCCCCTCATTTACTTGCAATACAATGGACATCGGATCAGATGGTACAGAGTTTCAGGTCAATGACAGCATAGGGTGATGCTCGCGCCCAATGCACCTTTTGATGTCACCGCGCTTTGGTCATTTACCAATCGGAAATTATAATATCAAAAGTATCTTCTCGTGGGACAAAAGAGAGAAATATCGGGAATAGCGTCCTTCGGAGCCGTGACACATTTTCTAGGGCGTATTTAACGACCGTGGGCGACACAGTTTCTTTTTTTTAATGAGTGGCCCAACCAACGGTGGACGCGCTTTTGTAATGGATAACTGTTCCCTTACACACAATTTGGTGTTTGAATAAACAGCAAAGATAAACTAAAGTAGACGTGTATTCAATAAAAGATGTATTTTTAATGTTCATGCATATCGATCATGAAATATCGATCGTGAAATATGCGATATATCGTTCGTGAAAAATGCAATTAAACACTATATCAATCATGAAATATGCAATTTCATCTATTATGAAATATGCAGTTTCATTGATCATGAAATATATTCAGTTAAACATTTATATCATATTCACAAATGCGACTCTGATATAAAACAGTTCATGATAGACATTTTAAGCAATACTAGGTTCAAGAACTAAAACATACTATTAGTTCAAAAAAATAATAATAAAGTATAAAAAGTTTAAAAGTTAATACTATTTAGAGAGAATACAATGAATTAAATTTTTTGAATTAATTAAAATAGAAAAACAACCCTTGATTGTTGTAAACGTACCGTTCCAGGGCTGCTCCCCTTTGTTATTCATTTAAGCTAGACAAGATATTCATATTATGCTGCTACGCAAACCAAATATAGTGATACTGCTTCTGCCATAAATATAAAACTTTCCTGTATTGTTTCACATACAACATAAAAATTTAAGTTTACATAATTTTTAAAAATCTGTAACCTAAACCCAAATAAAATTAAACATCTTTTAAATGCCTTATAAAAAATTTAATTTGTATGGTGTATATGTAGAAAGATATTTTATATAGAACACTTATAATTTAAACTTCTTCATCCGATTTTCAAATTTTGTATTTATTAATGCTTTTCTGTTTTAAATATCTATTTTGTAAAATAAATAAAATATATTCACTTAATATATAAACACGCCAACTTTTGAAAACAAATAGAACACAAAAGGAAGATGCTCCGTGAAAATGTAGATAAAAAGTGGTTCGTTGAACTCGAGTTCGGGAACCTATGCTGTAGATTTTTATTTTCTCATATAGTATTGAGAAAGTATTGCTTATACGAAAATTATCAATTTTGAGAATTTGATGCCAATATCTCGAAATCGCCAATATATTAAGACTTGAACACATTTCGACTATTTTTTGGAGTGATGCCTGTCCGTCCGTCTGTCAGATGTCTGTGGTCGATTTCTTGTGTGCACGATAGCAGCTACACATATTAATGGATTTTCACGGAACTTTATATTCAGCTTTGTTATCAAAAAATTCAGAAATAGAAACAATGTTTTCAAAAATTGATTCGAAATTTTATATATTTTTTAGCATGGCAACATAGGACAAAATGTAACAAAACCATGCATAAAAGGGTTTGTTTGTGGCTCAGTGATCAAGAGATATAATAGTTTCAATCATTGTGGAAAATAGCCGCGATATCAATTTTTTGTTCGCAAAGTCATTAGTCCCCGTCGGGGGGTAAGTCATCCCCAGGGGATACATTGTCGAGTATGGCACCAATCGTAAAATTTTTTCGAGTCCTTTAAAGTGAAGAGTAACACGCTACAGTAATAATTTGAACCCACGATACCGATTTTTCAAATGTGTTCGTGTAAAATTTGAAAAAAAAAATTGAATTCTAGTATGAGAAAGTTGAGTTGAACCACACTCCAATTAATTCATTAGGTATTGAAGATGAAAACAAGAATATCTAACTCGGCCGTAGTCTTGCCACTGAAATGATAAGCACGTGTCAAGTATTGACGAAACCAATGCTCATTAGACTGAAGCTGCATGAAAACAGATCGGTAGTCGCTTTAAGCATACCCATCAGGCTACGCAAATGGACAATTGCAGTTTTCCTGTTGCGTGTCATTTAATCCCGCAGAAATCTAAACATAATCCTTCGGAACGAGTGCATGAAATAGGCAACCTACCGAGCAGCGTGTTGACAATCGTATTTCAGATCAATAGGCTAAAAAAACAAATCGGACCATCGTGTTCCTATTACAATTCTTATTACACTTCCTATTATACATCGAGTTCCTATTGTATAGTATCTTATTGGATCGGACACAACCAACTGGGTTCGGCTATGTAATAGTCACTGCGGCCGTCTTCTGTCCACAAGGGATAATTGGGACGTACAGTTTGGAGCGAGTCCTGAAAAGCGAACAACCATCTATACATAGGACGAGTGTTCATGGTTTCAAATTCTGCAACTATGAATCTCAAAAACCGAGATCTAACCAATCGAACAGCAGATGGTCAGCGCATGTGACTGAAATGTTGATACTTTTCTTTCATGCTGAGACCATAGGGATGTGCGGCTAAAGGTAGTATTCAATTCGTGGAAAACATTCTGAGACAAACTGTGTATTAATTACATTATATGCTAGCTAGGAATAACGAAAACGTATCGGTTAGACGGTGTTTGAATAAACAGCCTATCAACTTCGTCCGACTTGAAACACTTTCAGATTTGACCAGAGTTTATATAAAGATCTGACTCGAGCTCTTACAAAAAACATCATTGTTATATTAAATTCAAAGAAAAATAGTTGCTTTCGCTTTATTAGAGTGGGACCACAATGCAATTTGAAGCTTCAAATTTACTCAGATTAGTCGAGCACGAACAATTTTTCGCCCTCTTTTGGCCGCTCCCATCAACAAGCTTCGACTCTGAATTATAACGTGCTGGATATAAATGATTTATTACGATCACAATTTTCTAATCATTTAAATATATTTCGTCCAACTCGTTCTCGTTTCAAATCCATGTTGTTGTCTAGCAATTTGATGTTTTGCGTACAATGCCTATAAAGTTAGTCATCATGGTACCATCCTTCAAATAGGTAAAGTCTGGAAATGCCCAAGAGAGGGAGAGCGGGGTGGGGGATGAAAAAGATTTTTTTTTTACACTCTCCATCTTGATCAAAAGGAACAGTACGGGATTCGGACGGGGGTGAACTTTACCGATTGCAGTTAACACAACTGGATATTTTCATTTTCAGCCGAAAAACAGCAGGCTCTTCTTTTGTATCAAGATTCGACCAGGGAGGAAGGAAAAAGTCGATCTTGCAGAAAGGGAAATATACCGTTCTAACCCACCTGGTCGCGCGCAGAACGAGCGGTATTGTACGGAACGCGGGGGTACACTGTACAAAGAGGGGTATAACCTCGCATTGCAGTATCGCCACCTTTCCCTTTTCTTGCGGCAGCAGATGCTTCAGTTATACGGGATCCTCTTTTTTTTTCTCTCTTAACACATCTGAAGTAACTAACTGTAAAGGGAAAAGACCATATGCCGTTGCCGCATTAAGCCCCCGCGCGTCGTCTGCCACGCGCGCGCCCCGCACAAAGGGAGATGCAGATTTTTGGGTGAAAGAATGAATATTATTCGTTGTTGGGTAGGCGGCTGCTGGGATTTCGACAGACCGGGTTAGATCGGGGGGCTTTTTTTTTTTTTCAGTCTCAGAAACTTTCTGTTTCCCATTTTTCTGCCTCCACTCGTTTCTTACCCAAAAAGGAAACGGAAGGTTTTATTTCATTAAAATGAGGTTGAGAGGGAGTCCTGTTACGTAAAAAAGATTTGGACTTCTGCAGCCGCTTCCTCATACGACGAACGAGTTGAGCTGATCGGTTTACCCGTTTTTATATTGTACTTGCAAAACCTAGAAAAAAAAAATGCGAGGCTCTGCAGAGATCATCGGTTATGTTTCGAATTATATTGATAGAAGTTTGCTTAAGAAGAAATCACAGGTTTTTTTTTTCTTTTTAAGGGACCCTCACTAAGTTCTTTGTTTTAAAATCAGAACTCAGTTAAAAAATTTGCCTAATGTGAAAAGCAGACCTTTCACAAGATTCCAAACAAGAAAAATGATCTTTCGCAAAATTCGAAATGGGAAAAATATATTCCTCCACCATACAAAAGAGATAATTCTCAAAAATAATTAATTTTTATTAATGAATTCGTAAAGTAATTTACAAAATATCAACATTTCAGAAAATTGGAATTTTTCCCTACAAAATTGTAACTCTGAAATAAATTTGGACAGATCCCCTAATTGCTATATATAATATGTGTTCGACAACTCCTCATATACATAAAACATTATGTGACAAT
This sequence comes from Amaurobius ferox, assembly GCA_951213105.1. NCBI lineage: Eukaryota > Metazoa > Arthropoda > Arachnida > Araneae > Amaurobiidae > Amaurobius > Amaurobius ferox. The sequence continues at coordinate 165,378,275 of OX578134.1, read as the reverse complement.
TAATATTTATATCCCATGAAAATACCAAATATTAAGCCCATAAAAAGGAGTAAGACCTTCAGTTATGATTTTAGGGGCTGAGAACCCAACATTTTCTGGAACCCCCTTCAAACTCTTTGTCGTTATTAACATAATTATGATTAAATATGCAGATTTGGAGCCCACTAAAATTCGAGGGCTCCGGGGGACGATCCTCAAGAAACCTTTGAATTAAAACGTTCATGATGTTGGGTATATAAAGTTAGTTACCAGACATGATAACTGTTATTTTACCTCGTGATTTAGACTTAGTCCTTACCACCACAACCATGCAGATTGTATTCCACATTCATTTATTATTGAGCGAAAAGTTATAAAAAATTATCTATTCAAGTTTGTGCATTGTTCAGTAGTTAACTGTAGGAGAATAAAACTTAAATCGGAATATTCCCTGAAAAAAATCAGAGTCTGAAAAATTTCATTGAAATAGGGCCGCGTAATTCAATAGATATTTCGTTTAGAAACATTTTCCAAAATTTTACATCTTATATATTCTTTTAATGTAATAATAAGACAATGTTATAGCATGCAACTTGACGCGGCAAGAATGATATAGCTCTGAATACCTCCATAAGCGGAGCAAAACATTCAATCTTTGTCGTGCATGTATAGATAGAGCTCTTAAGTATAGGTCGTAGATTCTAGTCATATGCTATTTCGTTTTAAAGTTTCAAAATATTAGTATATTTCCTACATACGTTTTAACAGCATATATATGTTTATGTATATTTTGTTTCAATCATTTTGTCGCTATTTTAATGTAAATAGAGACAAATGTTTCAACTAAAGACTAAGTCAAATATAATCAAATTATTATTGCAGTATTTCTGTGTGTCGGGTATAGGGTAAATTCCGATTTAATCTATTTTGTGTAAATGTTGGTTTACTTAGTATGTTAGAGATATAGACAATTATTTTTAATTCCGCATCCATACTGTTTTTACCCTCACCAATATTTTGCATTTATTTTGGCTTTCATGGTTCATTTTATATCTTGAATTTTCAATGCTCAATATAAATATGCTATTTTTCAATAATCATTATCGGCCATCAGCAAACACGTTTTGTCCAAATTGCCCTCTCAGTGAAAATAATGTATAACTATCCGTAGAGTGAGTTGCCTCTGACAACGTTTCCAATACAAATCATTTACAATTGTGTGTGAGTGTAACTTAACTTTTAGGTTCGGATAGAAATAGTCATGGTAGCACCTTTTTAGATTAGTTTATTCTTTCTCAGAAATATTTTACATCTATTTTACAAGTTGGCAACATATCAGTGACACTGAATCGGATGCATTTGATTGGTTTATGTTCATATTTGACATTTTAATACTATTTATATCCAAAGCGTAATTTAAACGTTCATCTCCCAGAGAAATTATACTACCACCATTCCCCCGAGTTATGTTTTCCCATAAAAAATAATGCTATTGAAAATCTTTCAATAATTTGGGTTCTAATCATATCAATAACAAAATGTATATCTAGTTCTAATTGAATCCACACATTTCAGTGACATGTGAATGTGTTGAAATAAATATTTTTAAAATTTTGGAAAAATTCGAAGACTAAAAAAAGTTATACATTCATATTCACGTATGAGCTCGTTATAAATCGCTATAATTATATACAAAAGTTTTTTTCATCTTTAAACAAAACATTTTCCTTAATTTGATGTTTCTTCCGTATCGAAATGAAAGGGAAGAATTTATCGGGTATGAAATATTTTATTTTATATATATCCAATTTAAAATTCTTGCTTGACAAAATACAATCTCTCCACTTAAACACATAACAGTCAATCTTTTTTTAATAATAAAATAACAACTGAAATATTTAGCAAATGAAAAGTTTCAAAATGTGTATCTAAATTTAGAAAATAAAAGTTAACATATTTTTTTTCTTATAATTTTTAATGTTATGAATTTAAATATTTAGTTTTCATTTGAGTGAATTCAAAGAAAACATTTTTTTAAAAATCCATTATAATTTAAATTCCATTTAAATTTAAATCCATTTAAATTAAATCCATTTAATTTAAATCCATTTAAATTCGCAACATTTACTCTCAAGGTTCAATTTTAAAATGAGAAAAAAAAAATCAGCTTATCATATATAGCCTAATCATTTAACACATTCATATTTTTATGAATTAAAAAATGGTGTAAGTACATTTTAGCTAATATCACTGACAGTATCGTGAATTTTCTAGAGTCCAAATGTATTGTCCAAGTATTGTTTCCCACGACATCCGAGTAAAATATTTCATATATATTCTTCGAAGAAATTCCGATTTACAGCGGAGCAGAATCTCAAAATTTCAGATTTCATAAAGCGGATCACATAAATATCATAAGGTTTCATTAGTTATTTATTGTTTATAAAAAATTAAAAAGAACAGCCAAATTACAAAACTATTCATTGATTTTAATTAAATATATTTAATAATTTAAATATTTTAAATTAAATTACACAGAATTAAAGTAACTTGGCCCCCATTATACGAGAACTTTAAGCAAGGGTATCCAGTTTTTCTTTGATTTTTCACCGTAAGATCTAAAATCAAATTCTTGGACTTGAAAGTCATCTTATATGTTTTTAAAATTATTTCAATTTCATTTCGAAACCAAAGACACATCGGTATAAAGAGAAGTTGGTTCAAAGCAATAAAAATAAAATATAAATAAATAGAATAAATATAAAAAGAATACAAATAAAGCAGATTTGAATAGATGTTTTGAAAGAGAGTCATTCAAATATTTTTCAAACTTTGCATTCCTTAAAATAAAAGAAATTTTGTTATGACGTTTACTTTAAAATATAAAACCTAGAAAAAAATTTTGCTAAAACTGATTCCAAATATTCAACTCGTGAATTTTTTGTTGTCTTAAGAACTTTTAATATTTTTACAAGAAAATTTATAATTTAACACTTGCCGTAAACGTTCAACATTTTACAAATGCAAATCGCGAGTGTTTTAAATAAAACTATATGGCCTTAATAAACCTTTAGATACCCAAATATATGCCTATTAAAAAAAAAAATTCCGGGTGCTTTAAAAATAATCTTAAATTTTGACTATTTTAGAATTTTTTTTGTCAATAAATTCAAAATTGAACTGAAAAATTTTTTTTAGAAATAGATTTAATAAAACAAATATTTAGATTTCTTAAACTATTTGGATTTTGTTTATGTTTTATATAAACACAATTTCTGGAAATACGTATTTTCAATATATGTGTCTGACTAAATTTAGGAGCTCACTCACATTCGTTTCAAAAGAGTTTTTATTTTTAGGCAATTTACAACTTTTTCCCTTCCGTCAATTTTCAACTTCTATAAGAGAAAATACATGAAATTATCCAACCTTAGGAAGGTAAAAATAATTTAAATATCTATTTCTGATATATTGAGTATACCCATGCCAGGATAAAAATTATAAAATATTTGTCTTATTAGTTCCAGAAATTATATTAGCCGGTATATATTATATTAGTGAGTATAATGTAACACTCTTAATCATATTTGTCTCATTGAAATCACCAGAGGTACTTGAAAAATCTTAAATGTTCATTATATGATTCTGCAAACTAACATATTTTATTTATAGGAAAGCAAATAGAAGAATTGGACTATTCTTAGCACTTGCTCTCATTGAAAATCGATAGGCTTCTTGTAATGGATCTCTTCATTTAAATACTTTTGAAGATATGACACTCCCTATTGGGAAGAAAACATGCCTAATATCTCAAGAACGGCTCATCATAATATATAGGCAATGGTGTCATTTTATTATGTTAAATGTACTTATAAATTGTAGATTACTTTAATTATAGTAAAAATATGCAATTTTGTATATTTAATGATTCAGGTCAGAAACGTTCAATGTCTCGAGAACGGTAAATATTAGCGTCTTACATATAATTTCATAAATGAATGATTTGCGTTCAGAGATACTTAAAAGTATCCATCCATCCAAATCCAACAGCCTAATTTTTAACCTCCATCGCAATAATGTATTTAAATATACTATGTATTGCAGATAAAGTAAAAAGTAGTAAACAGATATTTTGTATACGACTGCTCTTACACATCTACTTGTGGTCTGGGGGCCTTATAATTGAATGGCTGTTAACACATAACATTAAAATGATGCAGTGGTTAATGCCAAATGTTTGGCCATTGTTAACCTTACCCGGAGGAGGACACAAACTGATTATTAATAAATAGTATGGATACATGTCAACTTTAATTAAATTTTAAAATTAAAGACAAACAAAAATAGGTTTAAAAGTCCTGGCTGTCTTTGATTTTAAAGTTTATACTTTTATTTTATTTTACTGTTTTCAGAAGTGGGTAAAAGCGTAAAGATTGGTAAGTTGATCAGTAAATTTGGGAATCAGTAAATTTTAATTATTCAGAAGTATTTTAAATTACTACAGTATGCCCATATCCTCAACTTTTTGTGAAAATTGAAACTTTGGCAAAATTCGTCTTATAAAAGTAGTTATGTAGTGACTCCATTTTAAAAGTAGTTTGTAGTCACTACTTTTTAAAAAAAGTAGTTGTAGTTAACTGCATTTGTCATAATGTAGTTGTAGTTGTAGATCACTATAATAATAAAGTAGTTTTTCCAACCACTGACTATGAACAGTTACCTTACACCTTTCTGGTAGGTCGGACGGTCTGGGTTTCAACAACAACAACCACTGACTATGCCCTTCATCAGTGGCGTCTTCGACGTGTAATTTTTGTACGTCGAGGAAAGGAGATTTCATTCAAGGATTTTTAAATCTATTTTGGGTTGTCTTTGATTTTAAAATTTAAACAGATTATTATTGAAACTGCAATGGAGGAGATCCAGTTCCCTTGTATCGTGGAATAAACAACTATAGGAGTGTATTGAAATGTGTTAATATTTTTCCGAATTATGTTTTATTCAAATTAAGTGGAAATGAACCTGCTCTCAACTTAAACAACAAAAACTTATATAAAATACCTATGATTTCATTCTTCGATTTTTATTTTTTACAAAATGGGTTAATTTTCAGAGCAGGCGCATTGAGCAAAACGAATACACATAAACTGAAATTTAAGAAAGCATGATACAAATATGCATTAAAATACATGTGTACTGAATACATGTGCTAAATGCATATAACGAATAAATACTAAGATTTGTTATTTCCTTTTTTTTTTCGAATTACACCTTATCCATATTATGTAAAAGAAATAAACACCTGCTCACACCTTAAAATAACACTTTATATAAAAACTTATATAAGGTGGTCTTCATTTTCATTCACCTTTCTTCGACAGATTTTATTATTAGTATTTTTTTTTTTTTTACAAGATGGGTTATTTTTAAGACAGGTACATTCAACAAAACATAAATTTAAGAAAACAAGATCACGAAACTCAACTCACCTGAAATTTCCATCCAATGTACACAAACAGTAGCAGCAGACTGGTTTCCAAATATCCTTTCTTCATACTCTGCGGTTCCAGAGCATCCTTTGAATCTTCCAATATTATAAACACACGCCGTATCGCTCTATTCCTTGGAGCACATGCGAGGGGGAGAAGACAACACACCCCAACCTTCTCCACAAACAGAGCGTGTTTTACCGATTCGGGAGCTAGAGAGCAAACGACTCGCTGCCTCTGCGGCTTAGAAACGGAGTGGGGATGAAGTTCTCTTCTCCGAGAGGCAAAAGTTTTCCGAACTCCCGCCACCTGTCGGGTGATCCTGCAGTTACGTTTTTTTGCTCATCTTTCTGTTTGTATTTTATTATTCTCTTCGGCATACGGTCGCTTCAAAAACGTTTGGTGGGCGAACCCCCGCCACAGCCGGTATTAGGGGGGGGGGGGGGGCGTTTATTTTTTTTCCTTGAGTGTCACGCGTTCGTCCGTTTTGGTAGGGATGCGGGCGCAGATGCGAGAGATTATAACTATTCCACGCACGTGCTACAGAATTTTCTTAACTCTAGATTTGCATATCACCTTAATTTCTTTAAGAAAACATTGTTCTTAATTATAATAACAAATATGAAATGCATAACTTTGCACAAATAAATCGCTGTAGGGAATTCGGGTAACAGCTAAAAACGTAAATAAAGTTGACGTACAATGATGTCTATATGCGCATGCGTATCTTGATGATATTGTACAGTTTCGACTTTCCATTCATAACCTGTTTCTCAACCCCTCCCCCTCTCACTTTCACATTTCGTTTTCAAATTCTTGTCTTACTAGTTTTTCAAATTTTGCCACTACACTCTACAGGAGAGTGTTTTACGTCCCCCCCCCCCCCCCAAAAAAAAAAAAAAAAAAAATTACAGACAATTTTGTTTAAATATTATTTGAAGAAATACTATTCTGTTGCCTTGCCATTGCAATTTATTCTGTGAAATGCTTATCGATTAAATATGTTATATAAGGCAGACGGCATTTTAATGAATTTTCTCTATCTAAATAATAATGAAAATATTAGATAATTGAATTTAATAAATGACTATATATAGTGTGAATTATCTGTAGATGCACTAATACAAAGTAATATGACAAAAATTATTTTAAACTTCTATGTCTTCCGTTTTATATTTTGCATATAATATTTGCAAACTTCATCTACCTGTATTTTCGTTTGTGTTTAATTGATTACTGTAAAAAGTTAAAAATGTCACAAAAATAAATTTTATTGTTTATTTTAACTGCGTCTTATTAGCATATTTATGATGACCAAACCAGCAATTTTTCGTAAATGGATTCACATAAAAGAAAAAAAAAATGTTTTATTTCGATTTATAGATCAGAAGATAAAACATAATTATTTTTAAACTTCCATTTTAATTTCTTTAATCAGGGAAAGTAATTGCAATATGATTTCGAATGCTTTTAAAATCTGCACATATTTGAAATCGTGAACAGCGCCGTTTAAATCTGCTAGTTACTTATATGAAAGCAATTTCATATAAATATATGTTCTATTATTGATTTGATTTCATGTTAGTCATTATCTGCTGACGTTAACTTTATTTGAACCACATGCTAGTTTTCCCTTTATCCCGAAAATTCCCGCATTCCATTTATTATGCGCTCAATCTATTTGCTATGCATTATTATTATTTATCATTTTTTCACATCCAATAAATAGCAAAAAAAGTTGCCCGTAGAAGTGTGATAAACCCTTTTCATACAGTAACAATTCAAAATTGAAAGTGATAGATATTCGGAAATTCGTGCCAATATAAATGTATAATATCGATATTTCATAAATATTATCGATCAAATAAATAAAAAAAAAAACGTATTACCCGTCGATATATATGATCACTTATCACCAGTAGCAAATCACGTTGTTGTACGTATATATTTTGACAGTAGTTCGTAATTATTAGACCACTATAACCCACTTATCGATCATCTATCGATTCTTCGCCTATCGATCAAATAAATATCGAAAGATACTTCTAATCAGTTCATGTATGCTTAACCAATTATCACTAGCAAAATCCAATGTTAGTGAGGCAACATTTTTATTAATATCAGACCTACAACATCAGTATTTCTTTAATATTTGTTTTGCATTGAAAAAATGTTCACAAACGTTATCCATTAGCTAGCGATAAATAGGCTTCCGCAAAGAAAACCGTATGTGACCATCTTTCCAATATTGGCAATATTGGAAAGTTGGGCCCCTATATTTGTCTGTGAGCCCCTACTATAGTACTGTACACACAGTAGAACAAACTAAATATAAATATTGCGACTAGCAGAAGTTTTAAAAATTATGCATTTCCCGTGTGATTTTTCATATATCACTTTATCCAAATAAATTAAAATAGTCATGTAAATACCCTTTGCTCGTGACGTGCGCACAGAAAATACCAATTGTTATTCTTAAAGTAATAAAATGATGATTTCCACAATTCTTTAATCTAAAAATACCGTACAAACGCATCTCTCTATGAAGATATTAAAAAAAAGTGAGAAAACGTTAAACTTCGAAATGAGTAGTTGAATAAAAGTAGTTTTAACAAAATAAATAAAAAAAAAAACCTGAAATAAATCTACAAATGTTTCACATGGCATTCGTTCGTTTTAATTCAAAATAGCTGTAAAAATATTTTTTTATTTTGTAAGATAATTCAGTTTCATCGGTTTTTTTTATAGGCAATTTTAAGTAATTTGTTGTAAATGAGCAAAATTAAACAAAATTAAAAGTTCTTGAGTAGTATACCGACCTCCGTCAATGCACTTAAAAACATTTCCACTACAATTTATTTATTTCGATCATAAAATACAAAATTGTCAGAAAAATGTGTCGAAAACCATTTGCTTATGTTTCAGCAATTCAAAATGAAAATATTTTGTTTATTAGCGAAAATGGCTCTCGTATGAGCAAACGGTTATGTGGCATGCTGAAAGATGCTGATTTGGCCTGCGGAAAAAGGTATCACCCCTATACTGAAAATACTAGACCTCATAATTTACTAGCTATTATTTTTCTATTATTTGGAAATCGGTATACTTCAAACGTATCACAGTAAATCAGTTGAATAAGATAAATGTTTAGTTTTAGAAGTTTACAGACATTTTTCTAAAACATATATTTGCATTGTAAAACATCCGCATTGTAAAACATCCAATAAACTTTGAGGCTGGAAATTTTAAATTGACTCTATAGAAATTATCTTGACACACATTTTGGGATCAAAATATTATTTGACTTTTCACGAATTTTTACGATTTTTCAAAACAAGTATGTTGACACTGGAAGTATAATTGAAATCAATATTTCCATTTTTGAATATCAGTTTCCATTGAAAATTATTTCATTTGATAATTTTCCATTGTTTAAAATGAATTTTCATTGCTTTGTGGTGAAAGAGATATTACGTAGTCTTTTTCTTTTTATATTTTGATGATTTTTGCAGGTCATTTCGAAAAATGAAGAAAGGGTTTTTTTTCCCGAATTGTACCAAAATCTAATTAGCACCAAGGTAACCTACAGGTGACTTAACTGCCAAATTTTGTAAATTTTGGTCAATTAGTTTTTAGCTAGAGTGGATACGTACAATTTTTGAGGGCCATTTCAATTGATAAAATTTTATCAAATTTTATCAATTAGTTTTCGAGTTAGAGTGAATACATACATCGCACACATACACACACAGATACATATACACACACAGAGACACACACATACAGACGTCACTCTAAAAATAGTTTTTCCGTGTTCTAGAGGTCCCGAAACGTGTAGATTTGTCGAAAACTCCAGTTGCGATTTTCGACACGATTCCAGTACTTTCCCTATATATTACCATGTATCTGTAGGGAACGTAAACAATAAAGTAAACCTCAGCTTAAAATAATGACTATATAATATAGACATCAAAATTTGACAGTTTGAAAAATATTTTTTACATGCTTTAAATAGTGATATATGAATAATAATTAGATTAATAATATGAACTGAGTAACGTGCAGCTAATATTGTCATTGTATTGAGTGAGATTGTTATGGCTAATGCAAACGCACTTTTGAATGGTTGGTTGCAGCGTTGTTTACGATAAATCGAAGATCGCCTCTGTTTACAATATCAAAACCGTTACAAGCTCTTGATAATGACGAAGAACTCGACTGATAATTTCTATACAAGGAACGCAATTATTTTAACGTTACGTTATTTTTAATATTTCAGTTAGATATTGCAAAAGTAAATTTCCGTGGCATCCCAATATTCTGTATTTTTATTCGTGGTCCATAAAAAATACACCGTGGCTTCTTGGTGAGTCATATGGCTCGTGTTGAGAACTGCTGCTTCAGAGATATACCATCCGTTATAAATACGATATAATTTAATAATTACAAAATAATTTTTCAAATTATAAATAAAGCAATCTAAAAAAAGAAAAAAAGAAAAAAAAATTAATTGTAGTATATTATGTTTCATAACTTTCCCTGCAATACATGGTAATGTATAGGGAAAGTATTGGAATCATAGCGAAAATCGCAACTCAAGTTTTCGACTGATCTACACGTTTCGGGACCTACAGAATACGAAAAAACTATTTTTAGCGTGACGTCTATGTGTGTGTGTGTGTGTTTGTCTGTCTATGTGTCAATTTGTGCAATGCATATATCCACCATGCATATTGTAGTACGATTCGGAAAAAAATAACCTGCCTTTTTGTTAGAAATGGTCCGCAAAAATCGTCAAATTCTAAAATAAAAACTACGTATGCTCAAATATATCAATTAAATGCTTGTTTTATATGCAATTTTTAACGATGAAAAGAATAAGACCAACTCCATTACACTAGAACTAGCCGTTCTCGAGATATTTTAGTTTTTTCGCTACGCCACCTTTGAAAATTTCAGTTACCAAATGAGAACGAAAATGGAATTAAAAATCTGATCTAGGCAGCACATGACTTTCCCGACAGACTCAAATTTATTTTTCTTTATTTCTTTAAGAACTCATTAAATTGAGTTTAATTGCACAAAATGACCCTAAATTTGCATTTTTAATTCAATTTCCGCTTTTATTTGGTAATTTGGCATTTTTCCAAAGGTGGCATAAAAAGAATGCGAAAAATCTTAAATATCTCGAGAACGGTTGGTCCTAGAGTAATAGAGTTGTTCTTATTCTTTTCCTCGTCAAAAATTACGTATAAAACAAGCATTTAATTGATACATTTGAACATACGTAGTCTTTTTATAGATATTGGCGATTTTTGCGGGTCATTTCGTAAAAAAAAGGCAGGTTGTTCTTTTCCGATTCGTACCAAAATCTAATTAGCACCAGAGTATCCCACATGTGATTTATCTACCAAATTTTGTGAAATTTGGTCAATTTGTATTCCAGGTAGAGTGAATACATGATATTTTTGCGGGCCATTTCGCAAAAAAAAGGGGTTTTTTTTTTTCGCAATTGTACCAAAAACCCAATTGTCATACCCAAGGGTCTTACCTACTAAATTTTATGAAATTTGGTCCATTAGTTTTTGAATTATAGTGGATACATACATTCAGACAGATACACACACAGAGACAGATACACAGATAGACACACACACAGACAGATACACTGATAGACACACACACAGACAGATACACAGATAGACACACACACAGACACACACACACAGACGTCACGCCAAAAATAGTTTTTTCGTATTCTAGAGGTCTCGAAACGTGTAGATCCGTCGGAAACTCGAGTTGCGATTTTCGCCATGATTCCAATACTTTACCTATACATTACCATGTATTGCAGGGAAAGTAAAAATGCAAATTCAGTGTCATTTTAAATAATTATGGGTGTTATTTTGTGCAATTAAACTCAATTTAACTATTTAATGAATTATTGAAAAAATAAAGAGAACGTGAATATGAGTCTGCAGGGAAAGTCATGTGCTGCCCACAACCGATTTTTCAAATTATAAATAAAGCAATATGCAAAAAAAAAAAAAATTAATTGTAGAAACTTATGTTTTATCTTTGAATGTAACTGTGTGTAACTCGACAATGTCGAGTGTTTCTACTAATTGGAGGGAAACGAATGAATAAATAATTTCAACAATGATTATAGGTGTGTGTAGTCATTCGAGTCGATTGGCACAAACTTGAGACTATGAGCTTCGTTCAAGACAAAGAGATAAGGCTTTACAGAATTTCATCACTCCGAAGAACATCTTCAGCATCCATATAGAAATGTCAGTTGACTCCTGAAAATTCAAAAGTGAAGCATTTTTTTATAGATGTAACTGTATCAAGAACTTCCGTTGAGGGATCTGCATTTCGAGTGGGGAATTTGCGCGAAGAAGTGAAAATGCACGCGTCTGCTGCCCATTCTTTTGCAGGAGCCACGTGTTGAGGTAAGGGATGCGGGAAACCGAGTGGATGAGTCGTATTGTGGAAACGGGTGGCGGATGCCAGCTTGCGAGATTAAATGTGCATTATGTAAGTCATGCGTAAAAGTTTGCAAAAACTCAAACTCGAGATGTTTGTTCTCCCCCTTTTCTACAGATTTGGCTTTCGTGTTGGAAAGGCCTTTTTGGGTAAAATTGTATGAAATCAGAGCCTGCAGTCTTATTGGAACAGGGCGTGTTAGTTTATTCAGTAGATGCGACTCCTAGTACGTAACGTCTGACGTAGCCACAATTCTAGAAGACACATTTTGAAGAATATGAAAATTAAACTTTAACATTAAAGACAACCAAATTAGGTTTAAAAGTCCTTTAATAAAATCTCCTTTTCCTCGACGTACAAAATTTACATGGCCAAAGCGCTTTCATCAGTGGCGAAGTTTCGCTACTGATGAAAGATGCACCGTGACATCAGTGCCCGACATTAGTGGCGAAGCCACTGTTGAAAAGCATCGATGATGCCCGAAAGCGCTTTGGCCGTGTCATTATTGTAGGTCGAGGAAAGGAGATTTTATTAAAGGACTTTAAAACCTATTTTGGGTTGTCTTTGATTTTAAAGTTTATACTTTTATTTTATTTTACTGTTTTCAGAAGTGGATAACAGCGTAAAGACGGGTAAGTTGGTTAATCAGTAAGTTTGGGAATCAGAAAATTTTAATTATTTAGAATAAGTATGTTAACACTAGAACGACGAAAGCGGCCAGTTTGATCGCATAACTACTTTGAGAACCAATTCCTCCAAAACGGCTAATCCCAGTCCATTGAAATTTTATGACTTTTCTTATTTTCTTAATTCTATTTTTCTTTTTAAAAGTTATTGGAAACACAGAAGAAAATTATTCTAGGTTTTATAATAAGAGAACAAATCAACGATCTTCCTAAAACGACGGCAGAGGTCAAAATGACCGCTAGAGAGATTTCACACGATGATGCAATCCGACTGCGGTGTTGCGCTATTGTAAGCCGTAAAAATGATTTCATCAGCTTTTGAGCATTATTTGGCGTGTTTCAAGAACGATCAACGACTGTGCCGGTGCTCGTGCTGGATATAAATTATTGCATAAAATTTTGGCGCCATGTCTCGTAGGAAGCGACTTACTACTGATGAGTGTCTAGCATTTTTGCAGTAACTTAGCGAGAATTCCAGAGATAACGCGGTGATAGTGATGCAGATTTTGTAGTTTCTGATGAAAATGAAATTGCAGAGCACAGCGTCAGCTCCTCAGAAAAGCAAACAGACTCTGACAGAAAAGATACGTCCAATTCAACTCGCCTTCAACGCAGTACCTCTACTTCAGCAAATCTTCGTGCCAAAGATGGTACTGAGTGAAAAATATTGGATCGAAGCACAGCTATTTCCGGGAGATTTGGTTCTCAAAACGTCGTGGAAAAAAAAAAGGTTGGCCAAACTCCGTATGCCAAGAAAGGTGCATCAAGAACGTTTATTGCAAAAAATGTGTCGAAGAAACATCCTAAATTCTGTAACTATGATGTTTTGGTTTTGAATTAAAGCTATGTTGTATTTTTTCTATGGCGGTCAAATTGACCGCTGCCCTGCGTTCTAGGTAGTTCAAAATATCCGTCGTTCTAGTGTTAAATTACCCATATCCTCAACTTTCTGTGAAAATTGAAGCTGTGGCAAAATTCGTCTTATAAAAGTAGTTATGTAGTGACTCCATTTAAAAAATAGTTTGTAGTCACTACTTTTTAAAAAAAAGTAGTTGTAGTTAACTGCATTTGTCATAATGTAGTTGTAGATCACTACAATAATAAAGTAGTTTTTCCAACCACTGGTTACCACATAACAAACACACGCAAAACATCGACACATAACAAATTAAGTGGCTCAGGATCAAAACTCCGAAGGCCCTTTCGCACGTTTAGAAAACTTCAATATTTTTACTTCAAAGTAAAACATGTGTAATATTGTAGTTGTATTTGTCATAATGTAGTTGTAGATCACTACAATAATAAAGTAATTTTTGCAACCACTCGCATATCAAACACACGCAAAGCATCAACACATAACAAATTAGGTGGCTCAGGATCATAACCCCGAAGGCCCTTTCGTACGTGTAGAAAACGTCAATACTTTTTACTTCAAAGTAATATATGTATAATATTTAAAAATAGTAACATATTTTATAATGCAAAATAACAACTAATATAACTGGTTTTCAATTAATTAAAAAATTATTTCTGCTTCAATTTTTTTTTATCACATACAAAATTTAGGGGGTCCCTTAAAAATTTGGAGCCCAGGGCTGCGCGGTCCTGGAGGTTGCAGAGTCCACTTCGACAATAAGAACTTGCAATTTCGTCCCAGTAGCCGAGCGGTAGAGCGTCAGTTGACCACTTTGAAAGTCTAGGGTTCGGTTCAAGGTGGGGACAGCGAGGTTCTTTACAACGGCGCCCGAACAAATCAACCCTGTAGGTTTATGTAAAGATGTCGGAGGTGTGATAGTGACCTTAGTGCGACTAACACGGATTCAGTGGACTCTGGAAGATGGAGCACCGATTTCAAACTGAGAGGATAACGACCACGTGGAATACTAACCTGAGTAAAAATAGTAATAATAGGAGGCTAACCTGAAGTAAAAATAGCAGGAGGTGGTCAGTCAGATGGTCAGTGGTCCGCCAATCTGACATTAGAGGGTGGAGAATGCAGAGTCCACTTCGACGATAAGAGCTTGCAATTTCGTCCCAGTAGCTCAACGGTAGAGAGTCGGCTGGCCAGTTCGAAGATCCAGGATTCGATTCCCGGTTGGGACAGCAAGGTTCTTTACAAGGTCCATGGGTTAACTAGACCCTGATTGTAGTAGTGCAAACACATTAGAAAAGAAACTTTACAGTTGGAAATTTCGAAATTTTGACTTTATAGAAGAGCACCCATGAATCTTCTTGGGCGATGTACTGGAAATGGCGAATGGGCGGTGTACTCTTTTACCTGAGATATAGGTCTCACCACCTATATCTCACCTCGATGGGTGTACTAAAAAAACATTTAACTTAAATGGACTTCCTCGTTGCACTGTAAGATAAAAGGACGCCGCGTCAAAGTAGTCAACGCTAACGCTATTAAACAGTCATTAGGCACTAAAAAAGCGGAAATCGAGCGAAAGGAACTCATTTCAATGCAAGGGCATGCATGTAAATGGTTGCTACGTAACTTATTTGAGGATTCAATACACGTTTCATTACGATAATGAATCTGAATTATCTTGTCAATCGGATGTATTTCACGCAGAACAGAAGTTATCACTAACTTCAAAGTGTTATGCTTTTTTGGAACGAAACATCGTTCGCAAAAATATATTATGTCCAATACATGGCTTTCTGTACAAAATGAACCCATAACGATATTCTTGGACACAAAACAATAACAGCTATCTCATGCAGTGCCAAGCGCCAGAGGAGACATGGTAGATAGGGTCTACCCAAATAATTTACAACTCAGTGACTTTTATTTTGATTATATTTATGCTCGTATTATTCGAAATAAATATTTATAATGCATGTAAATAAACACAAGAAGATAAACTCAGATTTTTGGTCCTACTGATGCCTGTTGCACTTTTTTTGCTTCTTCGTATCGTATTGTTCGGGAGGGAGAGTACGCCAGCCTCAGGAGCGGCCTATTTCAAAGCGTCTCTCATAGCGCTAGGAGTTGTTCGATTGAAAAGAAAATGCGCTAATACAATTTCTGCCCGGGCTACAACAGTTAGTGCATAAACATGTCTAAGTATTTATTCATTACACACATTTATCGCGTTTTAAATCTTGGAGACCGTTACTATAACCAGGTTCCACTCTTCATTGTAACAGTAAATTTGGCATACCGTTATCTTTAGTGGTACATTTTAATTCTTTGGATTTTGAATCGTAATAATTCAGTCCGCCTGAGCCCTTGGTAATATACATGTTTTGTGAGAAAGGAGGGAAGAATAACTCGATAACGGAAGGAGCTAGAAAGCTCAGATTATGCATATATCGTTGCCTTTGGTAGTATATTTAAATTCTTTGGATTTTGAATCTTACCGATTTAGACCGTTCTAAGCCCGCAGTAGGAATATATATATATATACATATATATTAGAAAAATATAATAATAATAACCAATTCCAAGTAATCATGAAATATTAAAATCATCAAGGCAGTCAAACCAAGGCCACTATGCCGATAAAAGAAATGAACAGCACCGGCCCCAAATCGGAGATTAACCAGAATTAAATTCCTCTTCAGGTCTGAGCATCTAATTCAAATTAACTCAAACAAATGCCTGTTTCAGATTTGGCAATAGTAAGTTACTATAAATGCCAAAACTCAGACTACAGACACCCAAAGAAGAAGAATTGAAGAAAAAAATAGTAAATCAAGCATTACCATGTTCCATGCGGCATGAACTTTCGTACACGTGTGAGTGCAAGATGAAAAAGTCAGGAAGAAACCACCAGAAGTATGACGAAATATATCATGGAAAGTAGAAAAACAGACGGTTACAGTGATCTTCCCTAGAACCCGTCCAGTGAGTTAAGAGTACGAGACAGGACAATTACCCATATAAGGAGAACAAAATATGGCCATAAAGAATAGATGAAAAATTTTACTATACAAGTGATTCATAGATGAAGTGAATAAACGAGAATGCCACTATCACCATTATAAGGGGGGCTCAAATCGTAGTATCAAACTGGCTAAAGTTACATATTTTTGGTGAAAATAAAATTCAAAACATTAAATGTTAACGTATCTTATTTTCAGGTTTTATTATTTTTCAAACTTTTTTTATTTTATTATTATTCATTCTTATTTAATTATATAATTAATAAATAATTATAATTTTTTTTTGTTCTAATATATATATATATATATATATATATATTCCATTCATTTTATTTTTGAGATTGGCAACATTGTTATCTTTTTTCAAGTCTCCAATGGATTAGACGTATGCAGTGTTTTTTCAGGTATTCTTGTTCCCTATTATTTTTCAATTTTTATGCATATTGTCCAAGTTTTCAGTGTTTATAGCTATAAACTATCACCGATATCAGAAACATGAATTTTGTGTTCATTTTTTAAAATACTTGGGCTTGACAAAGAGTTTTATCGAAATGAACAATTCATTATTAGGTCTAGGGCTTGTCCACGTGTAAAGCTTTCATACTAGGATTTTATTAGATTTATTTTTTCGATTCCTTTCCATTGATGCTTTTTGTTTGTCTTCAGCTTCATGAGTAGAGGTTTGCATTTTATTTTCTACTTGATTGATGATTCTCTGTTTGATACTTTTATTTGTAAAGCATATTTTAGTGTTGGGGTTTTTTGAGTTGAAACTTCTCTCTATTCTTTCAATGGATTTTCAAACTTTTATTATATATATATGTTTTTTGGGGATTAATTCGAGAATCGGGGCAACTAGAAAGCTCTAATTTGGTACTCGTTATCTTTCGTACTTTGTTGATGAATTCAAATAATCTTAGACACATTCTGAAGTTCCTTTATATAAAAGAGAAGCAAGTTTTTATAACAAGTTAAACGAGAACATTTTCTTAAAATAAAACATTTCTTTTCCTGCCAATTAAATCCATGATAATACGAAAGCTAAAAACAATGTTTACAGTGAAATTAATCTTTTAACATCTTTTTAGCCAATTTAATGAATAGTATATAAAATCAGTTTTTAACACTTTACAACATAGTTGAAAAGTGTTATGACTTTGTTCATTCTGTCTGTCTGTCTGTCTGTTCGTCCGTTCGTAAGATAACTGCCGTAAAAATGACTTTATCAAAATGAAATTTTAGTATGTTGTTGAGGTGGTCTGTGGGACATATTGGAATACAGATGAATAATGTCATCCAAACAGTTTTGGATTGAACCCGGGCAGAAAAAATGAAATACCTTGAACCCTATGGGAACTAATTTTTCAAACATTTTTAAGCGAATTTAAAATTCACAAATTGCTTCGAAAATTTTAGAAAATATTCAAATTATCACATAAATTACATAAAAAAAATTTCAGCAAAATAGATTTAGTAGCTTTTTAAATAAAAATTAAAATAATAATCACACCCATATTATATGAAGAGATCACGTGATCTACTTCAAAATAAAATATGGCATCCATCTTGTATGAAAACTGTGATTTTTAAAGTTCCCTTTAATTTATATTTAGTGTTGCATGCGTCCTAAATTTCCGAATTTTTTTTCTGTGCATCTATATAGGTCGCCAACGAAATTACAATATTTTTGAGTTTAAATGATCATGAAACTTTGATTATTTCTACAAAAAGCCTAATTTTTACGTATGTAGAATGTAAACATATCAAGCTGCAAGATTAGTTGTATAAAAATTGCTGAGTTTCTTTAACGCTAAATTATTTTGCGCTGGAGTCTTCAATATGGCTGATATGAATGAAACAGTCATTAATTTTACATAGAGAAGCAAACGATTCTATAGCATTATAGTTTTCTATGTAGATTTAGGCATTTTCTATGAAGAATTAGAAAGTACCTTTACCACCATGGTTTTAAGTTTTTAAGTAAAATAAATTAGTGTAGTATTGCGATAATTTTAAAAATATTGCCGCTGAATGAAAGGAATGGAAAAATATTTATGAATGAAATAGTCACTGCTTTTATATAGATAGCCACGCGATTTATATTTCGATGACGTTATTTAAATAGAGTTCATTTGTTTTCGATGAAGTTTTCAAACATAATAAATTATTGTAGTATTGTGTTAATTTCAAAAATATTACCGAGGAATGTATCGCATTTTAGAGATGTTTAAATAAAATTCCATTTCAGTTGGAAAGTATTTATCAATGCTTTATGCATAATTGATCTTTCTTGTTTAAGTTTGTGACAGCAAAGCAAAATATAAAATTGGGTTTCTAGACAATGATTCTCACTTAGTTGTGATGTAACTGATGAAAACTGCTAGATTATAGAAAAAATGCTAGATTATAAATCGATATTTCTTGAGCTGAATATTGTGCCCTCGCCTTCAAATGATTTTCTTAAAATGGACCTGCAGTGTTGTAAGAGAAAACGCCACATAATTAAATTACCCAGCGAACCATAATATCATAGTAAAGCGAATAAAAACACTGTAAACAAATAAGAATGAAAAAAAGGGGTTGTCATTTCTCTGGGAACACCTTTATGACCTTCACCTTACAGCAGAAGAATTTCTTTCCCCTCAACTTGTCAGTGAATTGCTTTTGTGTTGTTTCTTTCACAAAACTTGCACCTGTCAACATCGTTTATGGAAAAAAACATCGATTGGATGCATTTTGCCATTTAGAACTATTTAGAAAAAGAGGCTACACCCGACTCGCTCATACGTCTATATTTAATATTTTCTGATTAACTCGATTCATAAATCAATATCAGAAAAAAAGAAATGTATTTTTTTTCCATACTTTCGTTAGGAAGTCATTCTTTTAAAGATTTTCTTGAAATTCTTTAAAACTTTTTTTTTTCTAGTTAACAACAGGTCTGTCAAGCAAATGAATTGGATGCATCCAGATGATTTGGGTAATACAATATTATTTTAATATCCTTTACACGTATAACCTAATTCAAGTTATCATTTTCTAATATAGACTGTTACTGAAATCTTTAACGAAATTATTAACCGACATACCATTGCTTTTAACAATATCAATTCAGCCATTCATCAGAAACACTCTGTATCAAACAAAAATTCTGGACAAAAATTCTAGACAAAAATGCTTATGCAAAAATAGACAAAAATACTTTGTCATTCTTTTAAAGATTTTTATAAAATTCTTTAAAAATGTATTGTTCAAATTGGTGAATGATTTGAATCCATTCACCTTATTATTTAATACTCTTTACATTCATAGTCTAGTTCAAACTATCAATTTCTGTTGTAGACTGCTACTACTTACTGAATTATTTTGGGAATTATTAGTTGATTCTATGGCTTCAAACAATATCAGTTTCAAATTTAATTTAACCATTAATTAAAAAAAAGCAAATCTAATTTAACTATTTCTCAGAAAATTCGTTTCAAACCTAATTTAACCGTTTCTATCAGAATTTAAATCTGACCCTAATTTACTTATTACTAAGACTGATAAAGCAGGTTAAACTGTATTAATGGACAAAACTACTTATTTATAAAATGTCGATAATATTCTCCAGGGTAGTCTCTATACTGTGATAAAATATTCCCCTGCAAACATGCATACTGAAATCGAAAATACTGTTAGGTATTCTGTCATTTTGAGTGATAAAACAAAAACGAAGCGATTCCTTCAGTTACTAACTGCATTCGATATTCGACATTATGACCTGCCTAAAATACATAAACCTAATTTAGCTTGTTGACCATTATTGATACGCTTTCATATTCTGTTGTCCGTTACCTTGGATACACTATTTCACTTTTGGTTACTAGTAGTTCTCCCACATTTAAGAATTCCTTTTGATTTTATTAAAAATTTTTGATTTCTTCCTTGCTAAGAGCACTATGCTCTCGTTTTACTAATGCACCAACTGAAGAAGCAAATTAATTGCTTGTAAAACCGACTGCAGAAATTTCATGACTCTGACATTGAAGTGAAAGAAATTTTAACCTTGACTAAATTATGCATTGAACAATAGTCTTTTGTGTTTAGTGGTGTGTGTGTGTTTTATAAGCAGGCTCAAGGTTTGACCAAAAGAAAAAGTTTATCTACGATTTCATCCATCATTTATATGCGTTATTTTTAAATTGTACAATTTTGAATCTTGGTTAGGATACGTGGGGGGATATTTATTATTTTCGCAATGGTTGACTATAATTTATATCTTGTAATTTTGCCGATATTTATTAATTCCATTGATCTTTGCAATCAGTTTACTCGTGAAAAGGAAGGCAATAAAATCAACTTCTTTTGATGTTTAAAAAAATTATTTTATATTTTCTCCTATCTTCATTAACATTTTTATGTTTCTATGCCACTTATGCTCGTTCTAATTATCCTATTCTGAATAAATGTTTGGGGATAGTTTTTGGGGATAGACGAACTAAAGTTAATAGATTACTTATAAATTTATTTTTGGCGTCAGGTATTCATTTTGAACAAGATGCGTAAATGCTACTACCTCTTCTTACATTTTACTCTTTTTCACGTTTTGTTAATTCTGTATTTTACCATTAAAATGTAGTCAGAATGCCAGAAAGAGCGTTAATTTATAGTTTAGATTAAAGGACCTTGACGAGCATGTCCTAGGTCTATAAACTATAATTATTCATTATATATATATATATATATATATATATATATATATATATATATATATATATATATAATTCAAGAATTTTTGTTTTACTTGTATTATATATACCCGAAATTGATCATTAAAAGAAAATGTTCTGTAAAGCAAAAGTGAATGGAAAATGGACTGAAATGTAAATATGATATCAAAAAGACTATACGACAAGCAGTGGAATATTTTAAAAAGAACATGATAATTAAACATTATAAATAAAGCACAGGTACTAAATTGGTATAAAATATCCCTTGTTCCCTGTTCCATATATAAGTTAAGGAATGGAATAAGAATTAATGTGGTAAAGATGGCTGAAAAATTTTTTTATAGCACATTTAGATGAAAGTATTTTTATAAATCATATATGTAATGCAGGTACTTAAGGTAGTAATCCCCTTATTCCCTGCATAAACATACATGGTGTAAATACAAGAAATGTGTGTAAGAAGAAAAGTTGCAAAACAGAAATATTGTTTTGCACGATGAGCTAGGCCTTTTCTAGCTCCCAAACATAATTTGAAATGGAATAAATTGAATAAAGTGAAAAACATTTCTGAAACGATGTACGTTATCAAGGGTCATACATGTTTCGTTAATGCGGATTCTACGTTTCTGTGTGCATTACTGTATATTGTATTACAGAAATAATGCACATGGTCCGACGTAGAAGAAAATATAAATTGGATCAGATATATAAGAAATCAAATATAAAAATCAAATATAATCAAATGTACCAGCTTGTGGCTAAGTATTTATAGAATAGAATGTAATGAAAAGGTATAAGAATATAATAAAATAATTGTACTGACCCCTTGTGCTGCTTAACAGTGAAGTTGGTGTGATACTGACTAAGCATTTTAACCCAAAACACAAGTTACAGTTAATTCTATATACCAAGATTTCTACTGTTGGAAGTGAAACATGGAGATGAAAAATTTATTTAAAGTTGATTGAGAATGATCTGTCAATATGTTGCTGTAATTGTAGCAAGGTGTTGACGTTAAAATTAAAATGTGTTTTAATAAATGAAAATATAAGGTTTGGCGGGTAGGTATTTTGAATAGTGTTGTTTATGAATTTAAAAGGATATCCTTAAGAAAGTATGTGTCTGCAATTTGAATTTTTAAACTAACGTCTAGATAATTGATCCAGTTTGATATATATACATTTTCAATTAGTTGTAGATTAGGTGGATAAAAATTAAAGTTTAACATAGGTGTTTCATTAGTAATTCCAATAATAATTAGATCATCAATAAATCTGTACATGATATAACCGTTGAAAGGTTACTGAATTTCGTATAAATGTAGATAAAGGTTGGCCAGTATTGTGGATGAGATTCCTCCCTGTGGTATTCCCTTATTTCATTTGTATGTGCAATTTCCTTCAGATAGATACTGTTTGAACAGAATAAATTTTAATAATGATTTGAATTTTAGAAAATAGATGTTTTTGGATTGAGTAAATTGTTCATATAAATTAGTATGACTTTATATAAATAATTAATATCAATGTTATTAAAGAGGACTTTGAAATCAAAAGTTTTAATATCATGTATGTAAGGTAGTTGTTTTAGGTTCTTAATCAGTTCTAAACTATTTTTGATTATGTGTTTTTTGTGTAGTAAAATGTTCATATAAATTTAGTGTGACTTTATATAAATCATTAAATACATATATATATATATTTAATTATGATATTTGTATACTAATATTCCCTTCATCTCCATACCATTATAGTGATAAGTTACCTACTATTTTTATCCTTAATCTTGGTCTATAGTTACTTATTTGTAACAGATATGCTAAAGATAGGTTTATATATATATTCCAGGCACTTGTTATTGTTTCACAACAAAATAAAAATTTGTTAGTGCATGAGGGAAAGTCATTATTTTTACTTTCCAAACATACGTAATATAATGTATAGGGAAATTTTTGTGTGTATCAGATGCAAGTTTCTGACGGAACAGTACGTTTCAAGCATTCCTGAACTGGAATCGAACAATTCTGAGGCGCTGTCTGTGTCTCTGCATGTATGCACGTATGTATGTAAATGTGTGCAATGCACACACTAACACACATTAATCACATATACACTAATCTACATGCACACTGCGCATATATATTAGTGTGTATGTGTGTGTGTGTGTGTCCATCCATGAGTCTGTGTATATGATATCTCACGAACAATGCGTTTCGTAAATATATGGGTACGATTATTACAATCAGTGAATCCTGGGAACCTATTGATTTTAAACATAATCGAATATCTGAAGAGCCCCTAATTTTTGAATGAATATTTAAAAAAATCATTAAAAAATCAGCGTCTTTAAAAATGATAAATAAAAAATCATTTTAGACGTATATTTTCAAAATAAATCGAATGATACAAACTACTTCAGAACGCTAACATGAACCGTCCTTGAGACATTGCACGGTTTCCTAATAAATTAAAAAAACCTATAAAAATCAAGACCTTCAATACTAATAAATAAATAATCCTTTCTTACTTATTTTTTTTTATTAGAAAACAAAGGACAGAAACTTTAGAATGCCTGCACGAGCCGATCTCAAGATATTGCATGTATTTCAAATAAATGTATCTAAAAAATTACACAAAAGTAGTAAGTATCATCCACTGTGTTCACTTTTCCAATGCAATATTACGCGGCAAATCTGGTAATATCACTCCCGTGGATCTAGTTCGCTCCATTCACGAGAGAAGTTATATTTTATAATAATTTCGTACTTTGATACACAAGAATTTGTCAACAGTTATTTATTTCACGGGATAATAATTCAATGTAAATTACATTTTGATGATGATTTTGCACGCGAGTATAAATAAGTCATTCTGTCTGAACTCATAAACTACCCAAAGCGCCTGATTTTCCATTTACGTGGAGGTGTTCATTCAATGCCAAAAGCATTGTGCCAGGCATTGTGCCATGGACCTTGCATACCCTTATTTCGCTATGAAAAAATTAAAGTCATTGCATTATGGTGGGAAAGTCATATGCTGCCCACCTCAGATATTCTCTTCTTTACAACACGTTCTTAATTCAGTGTTCCATTATGAAACTTATTGAGAAACAGAGTTTTATCGCCATCATTCGACCGACGGCTCATTGACAGTAAATTTATTTTCTTTTCCCGGGCACAGGCAGAGATGTTTTAGGGGCAAAAACCCGTCCGGTAAGAAAGCTAAAAGGGTCACAGGAAAGTAGGTATTGCGAAAGAAATTACTTAACTCTACCTTTTGGTTGTAACCGATAAGGCCTGGGCCCTTCCGCGCATATCAATGCTCTATTCGTATTCAAGGCGCAAAGATGACTTGCTATGGAACGTTAGTAATTAACGAGGATTCCTTTCAGGAGGCCCCGTAATGCGTTAGGATGGGGCCACTATGGGCCGGAAGTTTGGGAGAAATTATGTGGAAAAAGGTAGAGATTTACAAAATCAGGGACCTTAACTAATGGGGTGTGATGTCATATAATGGAGTTCACCGAGGTTTACAGAATAACAAAAAAGATCAATCATGCATAAAGCATTGATTATAAAACAACCCGGGTTCAATCCTAAATTAATTGGGTGATATTATTCATTTATATTCCCATATGTCCCACAGACCGTCTCAACAACATACTAAAATTTCCATTTTGATAAAGTCATTTTTGCGGCAGTTATCGTGCGAACGGTCAGACAGACAGACAGAATGAACAAAGTCATAAACACTTTTCAACTATGTTGTAAAGTGTTAAAAATCATAGTGGCCGGTCAATGGAGAGATGACAAATGTTATTAGTTTCTGTATAACATTCGTCATAAAAACATTTTTGACGAGTGAGGTGAGTTCTGGTGTGCAAACGCTGTAATTAAAGAACGTATGCACATACAACTGTCTAATTTTATGTTTGGATACATTGTATAAAAAACTAGAACTAGCTACAATTTTTAAAAATTCTCATTCTTAGAATTTGAATAATTGGATTTTTTTCATTTTCACAATATTATTGAAGACAAGGATAGTTCCCTGAGCAATGTTGGTAAAATGGTTCTTTTGAACTACGCTATGCATGCTATAAAGTACTATTCCACTTCAACCCAAGATCATGACTTTTATATGAACCATTCCAATTTACTTCACTCTAAATTAAACTTCCAATAACCTAGTGACTAAAGTTCGACGAAGGAATCACGCCATTTAACATATAAACAACTTTTTTTTTTTGCATCTAACTTCGATGGGAACTCAAAACACATATATATTACAAACCTATATACAAATTATTTACAACGCTAGCATTACAAATTCTACCCGAGACATACTAATCTACATTGAAGTTCAAACCTAACTAATTACTAAACTGACTCTCAATCTGAACCTAGGATGATCGAACTACGATACAATATATAGACTCACAAAATTGTAGGCAATTACTTATCGATGCCACCTTCCATGGACGATCAGAACACACACACGCACGAACTCGACAGAATGGCAGGTACGTCATTCTAAAGTCTGCCCTTCTTATAGATCTGGCCAATCGTGAGTATGCGATTCTTCGGAATGAAAGTTGAGAAGTTTAGGACATACATTAAAAACAGGAAAAATAAAATATAATAAAATGATAATAAATAATAGAATCCTCACAACGTTTATGGTATCAAAATAGTTTACATTAGCACAGATAATCCAAATGCTTCCAATTCATCGGCGTCACTGGGCTATTGTCGATAAGAGAACAAAAACTTTTTATGAAATATTTTAAATTAACAAAAGATACACATTGTTTCCATCATTCTAATCGTTCATTTCATCGCCCTCATCGTTGTCATAAAACCAAATGAGATATGAATGCGAGAAAAAGTTGAGTGACGACTCGCATACCCGATGTTTCAATAATAAATAGAAATTAATAGAGATAATAAATAAAGACTAAGTATCCATTGAAAGAGCACGTTATTGGATAAAATGACTCGACCCATCCATTAAAGTTATTCCATCCCAATTCACATTCTGTTTAAGGTTCGGTGTCCAGAAGCCATTTCATTTTCTCCGCTCTACGATTCGAGGTTCGACGTTCGCACGCAAAGTAACTATATATGCTATCTGGTTATTAGCTGCAAATTTTTGTCTGCGTCTGCCCATCCACTGACCAGACACCGTCTAGAAAGTTGTACCTGGGAGATTTTCATTCTCCCAGGGCCATTGTGTTTTCAATTAAAGTCCTAACGAAAGTTGTACGACGACGAAGGAAGTGTAAGTGGTGTGATTTAGCTAAATGAGTTGTGAACCGGTTGGAATATTAGAACAAAGGAAAAAATCTATTGTGGGCAGCACATAACTTTCCCTACAGACTCACATTATTTTTCTCTTTATTTCTTTAATAATTCATTAAATTCAGCTTAATTGCACTAAATAACACGCATCATTATTTGAAATGACACTGAATTTGCAATTTTAATTCAAGTTTTGTTTTCATTGGGTAACTGGACGTATTTTCAAAACCGGTGTAGTAAAACTGCTAAAAATGTTAAAATTGTCTCGAGAACGGATAGTCATAGAGTATTAGGGTTAGTTTTATTCTTTTCATGGTAAAAAATTACGTATGAAACCAGCATTTAATTGATATATTTGAACATACGTAGCTTTTGATTTTTGAATTCGATAATGTTAGCGAGCCATTTCGTAAAAAAATGGAAGGTTCTTTTTTTCCGAATCATACCAAAACCTAATCAGCACCAGGGTAACCCACAAGTTACTTATGTGCCAAATGTTGTGCCAAATGTTGCTCTAGAGGTCTCGAAACATGTAAATTCGTTGAAAACTCGAGTTCTGATTTTCGACACGATTCCAATACTTTCCCTGTACATTACCATGCATTGTAGTAGGGCAAGTACAATATATTATTTCGAATTGCAGTCACTCAGTGTGCAATGGTATTAATTCTTTGTCTGATAACTGACACCGACTTCATTTCAATCACTGAATTTGTGAACGTTCTAATTCCATCCTAGAAAGTCTAAACATTTGAGAAATTTGTACAACCTTCTGTCGGTCCATGACAGTACAAGTAAGTTTTCTATCTCGCTGAACACAGTCCTAGTATTTGCATCCAATGTGAAGTATAATTGAAAACGGATATCTTTACTTTCCCTACATACATAGTATAATGCATAGGTAAAATGTTGTGATAGGGTTGAAAGTTCGAATTCGAGTTTTCAAACATCCCTCAACTCGAATCGTCTGTTTCTGAAGCAATGTTTATGTGTACATGTATGTTAGTGTGTAAGCATTTTAGTATGTGTATGTGTGTTTAGTGTGTGCTTGTGTGGTCATATTAGTGCATGTGCCCATGAGTCAGTCTGTCGACGCGATATCTCGCGAACAAATGCAACGTTTCGAAAATAATTGGCTACGATTATTACAATCAGTAAACACTGATTTTAAACACACTCCAGTATTTGGAAGACCCGCCTCCCCCTAATTTTTGAATACATTCTTGAAAACTCTTTAAAAAAATAAGGACCTTCAATATTGTTAAATAAACAGTCATTTCATACGCAATTTTTTATTTCAAAATGAAAAACACAAACGCGAACATAAACACACATATATATATATATATATATATATATATATATATATATATATATATATATATATATATATATATATATATATATATATATTGCATGTTTTACGAATACATTTATCAAAGAAAAAATTTACATAAAACTTAAAATATCGTCAAATTTGTCCACTTTCCACATGCAATGTTATGCAACAGATTCGCTGACATCATTCTCATGGAATTAGTTTGTTCAATTCACGAGAGAAAGTACTTTATGTACTCATTTTATATTTTGATGTCGAAGAATTCGTCATTAATCCTTCATTTCACAGGATATTAAACAAATGTCATGAAGATTTTGCAATTGAATATGAATAAATCATTCTGTTTGAACTCATAAGTTGCCAAAAGCGCCAACTTTCAATTTATGTAAATCAATGCCAAAAATATTATGTTGTGTATCTTGTGCATCATAATTTCTCTGCAAGAGATGTAAAGTCATTGTATTATATAGGGATAGTCATGTGCTGCCCACACACATCAGATGTTTTTAATTTGCACCAATATATTCAGAGCAGTTGTTATTATTTATAAGGACTTTTATTTTCGCATCTATCTTCTGCCCCATAAATGGAACAGCACTGTAAATTCAAGTTTTGGACAATATGCTATTTCATATGGTGTTCTTCATGGTGTTCCCTGTCAAATTCTCTAGAAGCGACTCTTATTGAATCCGTCGGCCTTAGTCTCTATTACTTATGATCATTGTAACTAGTGGCACCTAAAATGACCGAGTCTGAAATGAAACTGAAGAAGAATGTCTTAGAAAGTTGTTATTAATGTGGTATCTCATGTATATACCCTTTCAATGATACTAAATTTCCAGAACCCACGACATCAGATAAGGTATGTTTTCCCTCTTACTCATATCTGAACTTTTTGTTGATATTACGGAGTCAATTTTTTTCTTGTTTATAATTACAGAGTCCACTTCAATGATAAGAGTTTGCAATTCATCCCAGTAGCTCAGTGGTAGGACGTCGGATGCAAAGTTCGGAGATCCAGGGTTCGATTCCCGGTTGAGGCAGAAAGGGTCTTTACATTGGCGCCCGAACAAATCAATCCTGTAGGTTAGCGCAGAGATGTCTAAGGTCTGAAAGGGAACCTAGTACGACTAGCACGGATTCAGTGGATTTTGGTATATGGAGCGCCGATTTCAACTTAAGAGGATTATGACCATGCAGGATACTAACCTGTGGAATGTGGAAGACCCAGGCCGTCCGACTCATCCAAGGATTTGAGTAGCTGGTTGGACGACCGGGAAAGGAAGCTAGCAGGTGCCGACTTCCAAGGACAGCGACCGCTCTGGAGGTTTATTAAAAATCCAGTTTTTTTTTAATTTAAGAATAAATTCGTAAGACAGACAGTTTTACAGACAAGAAATACGGACATAACGAAGACAGGTACTGTAAACAGACACAAATATGGACACGAAACATTCAGAAAAACATCAAGGATAGTAATAATGAGACATTGCACAACATGATATAGATGATGAAGTAAATACAAAATGACATGGGAGGTTGATAATAAAAGATGAAAGTGTTTTCAGTTTAACAATAGTGTTATCAGTTGGCAATATGATGAGTGTATTTACAATTTAATATATACAAGTTTGTACAAACAAAAGCAGGAAAAGGGGAACAGCAGAGGAATCTTCATTGATCAGGAAAGTTAAAAGCAGTAAAGCCCGACGAACTTGTCAATTTACTTTATTGGAAATGTCTCTTGCAATGAGGACACAGTTAGTTCTTAAGATAAAAAATGGATTGACTGTTGCGGCTGACACTGGAAAACCAAGCCGCTTGATTTCCAGGAGCAGGTTTAGAAAGATGAAATTTCTTAGTTAAGGGGCAAGAGAAAACAAAGTGATCTACGTCGCCAAAAGAGTTGCATAAGCAGTTCGAGGATTTTTTATGTTTAAAATAGTATAAATAATCAAGAAAAGGACCCTGACCAGTTAAAAAAATAGATTAAGTATTTATTATGAATTTGGGTATTTACGTTAACTTTGGGGAGATAATTTAGAATTTTGGCTGAGTCATGAGTCCTAGGGGAGATATATTCATTAAGATACTTTTGCCAGTTTTGAAGTAAGAGATTTTTGCAAAAATTAGTTAAACGAGAATAGGGGAGAGGAACTGAAAAAAGGAAACCGGAGGAGGATGCTTCTTTAGCGTGGAAGTCCGCGACTTCATTTCCCAGAATGTCAGCATGGGCCTTGACCCAAATAAGATTAAAAAGGTGTTTAGAGAGAGAGAGAGAGAGAGAGAAGCAGAGTTTTTGATAGAGTTAATGTAGTTAGATTTGTTTTTAATTGATTTAAAGACCAGGATTGATGAAAGGCTATCCGAAAAAATATTTATTTTGGAGAAGTTATCAGTTGCCCAGTCAATGGCAAAGTTAATGGCCGCGATTTCTGCCTGAAAAACTGTGTTCCCATTGTCAAGTTTGAATTTAAAAACTTCTTCTAAATTATCATGATTAAATAAACAAGCAGAAAAGCCAACATTATCATCAAGTTTGGAGCCGTCGGTATAAAAATTTAGATGGGAGAAAGAGGAAGGATTAAGGGGTTTAAGGAGGACAATGCGGTTTGAGGGGGAAGAATTAGAGAGAGGACGATTAAAGTCGAAAGAAGAGGGGGAGGGAAGGGAAGGATCAGAGAACGAATTGATACGAAGTTTCCAAAAAAGGAATTTTTTGTGAAGAATATCAATTAAAATGTGAACAGGGGGAATACCGGTAATGGAGAAAAGAGAAATGCTCGAGGTTGTTCTAAATCCGGCAGAGATTTTAAGAAGAAATATCCGTTGTAAAGAAATAAGGTTATTGATTTGAGCCCCAGTGAGAGATCCCCCCCCCCCAGATACCTTACCCGAAAGTAATAATTTTTTCAATAACAGACAGGTACCAGATTTTAAGAAAAGATTTGTTGACCCCCCCCCCCCCCCAGTTGCCCCCCGAAAGTTTCCCAAAAGTAGAAGCAAGCCTAAAGCATTTCTCTTTTAGGTAAAATATATGGGCGCTCCATTTTAAATTATCATCGATGATAAGACCAAGGAATTTAAGGCTTCTACTAAGTTTAATGGGAGAGTTTTTGATTTTGCTAGAGGGATTAATTTTCCTTTTTGATCTAGTTTTATTAAAAATGATGCAGTTGGACTTTTCCGCGGAGACCTCAAGTTTAAGAGAGGAAAGGGAGTTTGCAATAGAATTTAATATTGAATTGGTCTTGCGACCAAGAGTAATGATGGAGTTTGAATAGGTAACCACTGCGAGATCATCCGCGAAGGCCTGTAAGTAATATTCATCATTGTTAAGGGAAATAATTTTATTAAAATAAATATTCCATAGTATGGAGGAAATGACGGAGCCCTGAGGGGCACCTTTAGAAATAAATTTTGAAAAAGTAAAATTGTCCTCTATAAAATTAATTGTTCTTGAGCTGAGATATGAATAAATGAAGGATCTGAAAGTAGAGGGGAGATTAATTGAGTCAAAGGTGAGGGGAAGGATGTTCCAATGCACGTTATCGAAAGCTCCACGGATGTCCACAGTGGTTAAGGAAACATGTGAAGAGGATTTAAATTTATCAATGGTACTGACAAGCTGGTACGTGGCGTCTTCGCAACTGTGGAGCTCCCTAAAGCCATATTGCAGAGGGTGAAGTGAATTTCTAGTCTTCAGCCAGAAGTTCAATTTGTTTATAAATATTTTTTCTAATATTTTCCCAAAAGTTGGGAGAAGGCAAATAGGGCGATAGGATGAACATAAAGCGGGATCCTTACCCGGCTTATTGAAGAAGATGATTTTGGCATTTCTAAGGGGAGCAGGGAAATAACAGAATTTGAAGTAGGAATTAATGAGAGAAGATAAAAAGGAGGGGAAATGTTTAAACAGGGTTTTCCATATATTAAAATCTAAAAGGTCTAAACCGGGAGCTTTATTATTTTTTAGGTTGTTGAAGACCAGAAATAATTCTTCCTCAGAAACCGCCCCCAGCCCTTCGGGAGGCAGAACAGTTGCAGGAAAAGAATTAAAAAAGGGATACTAACCTGTGGAAAAATAGTAGTAGCAGGAGGCTAACATGTGGTAAAAATAGCAGGAGGTGGTCAGTCAGATGGCCAGTTGTCCGCCAATCTGACATTAGAAGATAGAGAATGCAGAGTCCACTTCAACGATAAGAGCTTACAAATTCGCCCCAGTAGCTCAGCGGTAGAGCGTCAGCTGGCGAGTTCGGAGATCCAGAGTTCGATCCCCGGTTGGGGCAGTAAGGACCTTTACATAATCCTTCCTTGTTTTATATCATGGATGGGGAGGTGAAAAGCAGACAGAGGAGGAAGATAAGGTGCGAGAAAGAGAGAGTTCAAATTATGTAAAGAAGCGTGCTCTCCTTTATGAATGAAAGGAATTTCAATAATAACGTAAATTTTTGTTGGGGAAGCTAAATCTATTACACATCACAAAAGTCAATATCTCCATCTGATTTTATTTTTATTTACTTTTTTTTGTCTGTCTATTTGTCACGCTTAGCGGCAAATTTACAGACCATAGCGACGAATATTTAGGCGAAGTTAATGATTATTCAATATCTCTGAAAACTAAATTTCATTTCTCTAATAACACCTGTCGCTTTGTGGTAATGAATCATTTATTATTCTTGATTCTAAACCCAGCGAGTTTATTGTTTGTGGAATATACATATTTCGTTAAGGGTCCTTGATAATATAAATCGGGAGAACTGCGTGCGTCCGAAGATTTTAGGAGCGGAAGTGCTGCAGGCGGGACGATAGGAGAGGCATTTTACGTAACTTTGTGCACTGTGTCCTATGACGGGCTAAACATCTAAAATACTCACTGGTGGCAAAATAATTTGTTGAAATTTCATAACATGAGTTCAATTTTATTCGTATACACAAAAAATATAAGTCTCGGTGAAAATCTGTAACTTTTAGACGGGTTTGTGTTCTGGATTTCATTTCAATATCGCTGTTAATAACTTTATCGTGTAGCAAAATAGCTAATGGTGTTCCTACTGATCTAAACATTTGTATGATTAATGGACAGGTGCTTTCATCCTACGAGTGGCTGAACATGAAAATAATGATGCATAGTAGGCTTTCGTACTGAATTTTCTCTCGCAAGTCCGATAACGATCGTAATTTACTTAAGCGTAGCACGACATCTTCTAATTAATCAATGGGGCACTCTTCTTCGCTCAGGCAAAGAAAAGATTCCTGGCAACTCTAAAACCAAATAATATAATTCAGGCGAAAAAAATAAATCTTGTTAGTCTAACACAGGACTTTGACGATACACTCACAAGCGGAACTCACAGGTTCACTCACAGGTTTTGGTTTTTGTGTGGGAAAACAACAGAAAAAACTGGAATGATGATTTTATTTGGCTAAAAAATCCCCAATTGACAGTTGCAATATACTATTACAAATATCTCAAACATTTTCAAGGTATAGCGCCTGTCTCCCGAGGAAAAACAGCATTTACAGGTAACCAAGTTGCTAATATTTGAAGGTCACAGGTCGCTTGACCGTAGGAAACGTCTCGCTTTTTGTATATGAGTTAAAAACTTAGTGAGTTGTGTGCTTTTTATAGAACTCTCCACTTTCATTTCAAGTAGTTAACTTAATACAAATACGACTGAATTGCGAATACGTACAAAAGGCGCCCAAAAGTCACCCTATTGGCGACATGTCGTCAAATCTGCAGCCAAAATCACGGAATGTGTCGCCAAAGTCACGTGATCCGAACCTTCAAATTATAACAATGGTTTCCCTTTAGGTATTCGTAACAATGGGGTGGCACTTTCGTTACATACTTCCGTTTCATCCTTCGTCACAATTTTTTTTATTTGTTACTCTGTACCCCGCGCCCTAAGATGCTTCACATCAAAACTCCCCAACTTTCCCTCACGTATCCCTACGCCAAAATGGTGTTTGCATTTAACGTCACTCATGTCAACTATTTCCACGTCTATAACTTTGCTTCAGAATAGATTACACTACTAAACAAAGCCTTCATCATATCTATGTAGGATCTGTCTAAGACCGGCAATCATCTCCTGGATTGTGCATACAAAGAGAATCGTTATGGAAGGATCAGATGAACAGTACGCGCCCGGAGAGTAAAATAAATTCCTAAACTCAAATTGTTCATAATTTTCTAACGACGAGTATTTAAAAAAAAAATGGTACGATTTCCATACTGCAGTATTTATCGCTCTAGATAACAACAATAAGGACCTACTCAGATAATGCAGGTACCAAAATAACCATCTTTGAAGAGGCAACACCCAGAAGTTTCTGAAATTGCTAAAAGTATAATAGTTAGAGTAAGCGTATCATGTTTTCACATGAATCCCCTTGTCAAAGAGAGTTCTCCCTTTGAAAAGTAATACACCTGTTACGGCGATTTTTCTATTGCCGAAAACAACTTCCAAAGTTCTATTTCCGCTGAGCGCCCGCATCGTTTTTGCCCTGACCTTCGAAACAAATGCCATCCAGCCAGTCATATCGTTATCCTCGAAAGCAAAGTGAAGTCACAAGACGCTAAATTTGCAGTAATGGAATATTGTATAGGCAGTCATTTTGTTTTTCAATAAAAACTGTTTAACAGACAAAGCAGTATGCGTGAGCGCGTTATCATGGTGAAAGAAGGAGTCTTGAAAGATTTTTGCAGCTACGCCAATAATACGATGACAATTCTTGAAATCTACAAGTTCTTTTATAAGGACGAAATGCCAAAGTCGCACACAAACACTCAAAAAGAAAACTGTATACATGAACCAGATGTTGTTGTCTGTGTAAAACTACTCGGCACGATACATGCAGATTTAGGCCGCAACCTTTTAAAGTACTACTTGTTCGCGCAATACGAATCATTGTTGGAAATTTATGTAAACACCCCTCGTGTATTTAAAATAGAAAATTTTGAATTTATTTAAGTAAAACACTAAAACCGAAGTAACTTTGTTTTAAAAGTTTGCTGAAAATTGGGTTATTTTGAAACTGCTTATTCAATATTTTTTTATCACACAGATTTTCCCGGTATTCTTTTAATTGAATGCGAGGTAAAAAGACATTCTGTGAACCGATTTAGAAATTATAATTGTTAAACACCCAATTGATGTTCACACGCTGCCAGTTCATTCGACTCATAGTAATTACAACATTTACTTTTAAAATAATCAATGATGGAAACTAAGAAGAAACAGTGAATTAAAACAGATCATTTTAATATGCAGCAGTACCCGTTTATAACAAAACTCGTTTGCTAACTATGCATAATTTGACTATGCATACAGAACTATGCATAATTAGCGGAACAAATAGCAGGCTCGTGCTCAAGGAAATATGAGATAAGGATCACATCCACGGACAGGGATAAAATCAATGTGAAACAACACAGTCGATTCACATACCCCCCCCCCCCCCCCCCCCCCTATAGTTCGTTCCAGACTAACGATTAAAGCACCATAATCTAAGGACTCTGATCTCATCTTTTATTTCGAGTATATTCATTTCCTTAAGAATACGGTTCTCATCCCTTTTTAACACTTTACAACATACTTCAAAAGTGTTTATGACTTTGTTCATTCTGCCAGTCTGTCTGTCTGTCCGTTAGCGCGATTACTTACCGTAAAAATTACTCTATCAAAATGAAATTTTAGTATGTTGTTCAGACGGTCTGTGGGACCTATGGGAATATAAATGAATAATATCACCCAATTAGTTTTGGATTGAACCCGGGCTGAAAAACTGAAATACACTGAACCCTATGGGACCTAATTTTTCAAACATTATTTAAGCGAATTTAAAATTCACAAATTGCTTCGAAAATTTTAGGAAATATTCAAATTATCTCATAAAATTTATAAAAAAAAATTTCAGCAAAATATATTCAGTAGTTTTTTAAATAAAAATTAAAATAATAATTACACCCTTTATATGAAGAGATCACGTGACCATTATATGAAGAGATCACGCGACCTACTTCAAAATAAAATATGGCATTCATCTTATGTCAAGTTTTTTATAATTTATATTTAGTGTTGCATTCGTTCTAAAACCGCTTCATTTTTGCTTAAATTCTGTGCATCTACATATTGAAACAACGCAATTACAATATATTTGAGTTTAAATGATCATCAAACTTTGATTATTTCTACAACGAAGCCTAATTTTCACTTATGGAAACTGTAAACACCAAAATATGTAGAATGAGTTGTATAAGAATTGTTGCATTTCTTTAACGCAAAATTACTTAGCTCATGGAGTCTGCAATATAGCTGATATGAATGAAACATTCGTTGATTTTACACAGAGAACCAGACGATTTTTTCGATGAAGTTTTAAGCATAGAGTTAAATTACTTGTACCTCCATGGTTTTAAGTTTTTATATAAAATAAATTATTATAGTATTGTGATGAATTGAAAGAAATGATAAAATGTTTATGAATGAAATACCGCTTTTATATAGAGGCGTGTTATATTTCGATGACGTCATTTGAATAACGTTCATTTGTTTTCAATGAAGTTTTCAAATATAATAAATTATTGTAGTATTGTGATAATTTTAAAAATATGACCGAGGAATGTGTCGCATTTTAGCGATGTTTAAATCAGGCAATTTATATTTCAATGCCGTCATTTGAATGAAGTTCATTATTTTTCGATGAAGTTTTAAGTTTTCAAATATAATAAATTAATGTATTGTGATAATTTTAAAAATATTACTGAGGAATGTATCGCATTTTAAAGATGTTTATATAAAATTGCATTGAAGTAGGAAAGTGTTTCATAATCAATGCATTATGCATGATTGATCTTTCTTGTTTAATTGCTCCATTATTTTATGATTATAAGTGAAAATCGCGCTTGAAAATCTTATCAATCCAATGAAAATCTTCGAAGGCAACATTTAATTCTTTAATTTTATAATCTCTCACCAAACATGCAACTGGAAGCATTTTTGTTTATTATGGAGAGCGTAGTGTTGATTCAAAATATTTTGCACCTCCCCATTTGCATACATCCCAGCTCTTGCTTGAGGCGTATCAAAAAGGTTTATTTAGGGCGTATTACACCCGCGTAGAGGGATAAAGGCGTATTAAGAATATATTACGGGGTCGTATTAGCGCGTAGCGGTTGATGCTCAGCGACCGAAAACATGTTCAGTCGCTTATTCGGGGCGTATTAGGTTCGCATAACGGGTGGGGTGCAGTTACGCGTACGCTAGCCGAATAGGCGACTATACGGTCGACAGCTATTGCAAATTCAGAGATTATTAAAAGAGCGACCACATTGGTCGAAAAAAGCGACTAGTACAGCAATAAACACAAGTTTTCTTGGAGAAATAATAGATTTTTATTGCGAGTTTAGAATATCCCTTTAAAACGCAAATAAGTATTCGTGGACTAATGACACGGATCAGTTATTCCCCATCTGTAGTTTGCGTCAAGTGAAAATAATTGAGGCACAGAAACACTTGTAATACACGTCTTTAAAAGAGCAGGAAGCTAGTGGATGAAAGGTTGCTTTCAATGAGAACGTTGCGATAAAAACTTGCTTAAAGACCGGATACGAAGTTAGTAACTTTACCGGATATGTTCGGACGGAGTCACTAACGCGAGCTAACCATCTAAAAGTAGATGACACGGTGTTTAAATATGGAAATCAAGACACACATGGAATCGTATTAGAAGAGTAACGCGACGGAAAACAACGTGTTACTGGTGACACGAAACTCACAGCAATCCGTGTTGCATATAATATTCAAATTAGATTTGTTTTTGCTTTCTTTCTTTTTTTTTTTAAAGAAATTATAATTGATACTTTTCTGTTAACTCGATTGTAATCTCTTTCTATCCGCTTTAGCTTCCAGATTAACGAAAAAAAAGAAATCAAAAGTTTCAAAAATTCAAATTACGAGTGACTGTACAAAGATATTTTCAAAAAAACTTAGATCACTTTATCTCTCAAAAAAGATAAATACACCATACTTTAAAATTAAAGACAACTAAGAAATGGGTTTAAAAATCTTTTATTAAAATCTCCTTTTTACGGCGTACAAAAATCACACGACCATAGTGCTAACGGGCACCATTATGCCCTGGCATAACAATGCCCGAAAGCGCTATGGCCGTGTGAATTTTGTACGTCGTAAAAAAAGCTCTAGTAATAAAACATCTCTTTAAGTAATAGCAAATCAACATATCATTCAAAATATAAGTCGTCACAACAGTGAAGAGCAATTTAATAAAATTTTGGTAAGCTTTGATATTACACTATATCTGGATCATCCTTCCGAGAGGTTGGTGGTAGGGGAAGGATGGTACGGTCCCTGTGGATGCTTCCCCCACTGGGTTCCGGTCTAAATTGGGTGGCACTTCCCGACCGTCCAAACAGTTACCTTACACCTTTCTGGTAGGTCGGACGGTCTGGGTTTCAACAACAACAACTATATCTGGATCAGTCTAGACCTTTATATAGAATTAAACTCAGCAACATGGACACTTTGCGCAAATTCGGGGTGGGACTTTCTTTATTCGTATCTATACGACTATTTTATTATTAACAAGAGCTGAGAGGTATAATAAATGTTATTTTACTTTTCATGACAATTATCACATTTTAATTGATATCACAAAGTCAACATTTTATTTAAAAATAGCACGTTCACAATCGGCTAAACTTATATGAATACAAAATTAATAATACATAAAAATCATTACCCATGTTGCTGAATAAAAAGTTATTTTTATTGCAAAATGCATATTTTTTACTAATGTTAACTATATTTGAGTGGAAAGTAGACAAACATGATTAGAATACAGTAAATGTCTTTAATATATTTCTCATAAAATGGACTTCTTAAAATGGTGCACAAATATTTATGAATACTGTTCAATATATAAAATTCCTTCTAAAGAACAGATTATGTATATTCCTATAAACATTTGAAAAAAAAAAGCTGTACAACTTTAGGTTTAATCAAAATTTAAACTTTAAAACTAATATTTAACCGCTGAAACGTATTATTAAGCAATATATTTTTCTTGAATATTATACTTAGAAGAAGATATACAACATAGATTATTATAGACGATTTACAACATTTAAATGAAATATAGCCAAAATATACTTCGAATACAACAAATACTCTATCAGTTATACGTCAATATATTTCCGTAAAATGAATTGAAAAAATAAATGATATAAAGTTATTACAATGATAAAATTTATATTAGAATGAGAAAAAATAAATAATACATTTTAACACATAAAATTACGTTTAGACTGTTCGAATACAGAATACAAAGTGTACAAAATGGCGAATAAATCTAGTAAGTAGAATATAAATTGATTATTTTACTAATTTCCACAAACATTTAAAAACAGATAATATTTGAAGATCACAGAACAATTAAAAAATAAAATTTTAAAAAATTAACATTTTTAGATTGCTAAAATTGTATTTTATAATTAAGATAATCAGGAGAAGAGAAAATATTTAAGAGAAGATAATCATAAATAATAAATTCATACTTTGAATGCGTGAATAGCTTTATCTGTTCCTAACTCCACAGATTACTTTACTAAAGGTATTCTATAGAACTTTATGCAACGTGAAAATATTTTTTTTTAAATAAGTCATTCTTAACCAAACCGCTTCAATATTACTCAATGTTCTCTTCTTTTTCACTTAGAATAACATTTTATATTTTTAAAATCGTCTGCACATAGATAAATATAATGAAACCATAGAGGTTTGAAT
This sequence comes from Amaurobius ferox, assembly GCA_951213105.1. NCBI lineage: Eukaryota > Metazoa > Arthropoda > Arachnida > Araneae > Amaurobiidae > Amaurobius > Amaurobius ferox. The sequence goes on along the minus strand of OX578134.1, from coordinate 165,338,575 downwards.
TACGTGCTATTCTTCGAGCTACTATACTTGAAGCTAACTTGATAATAGAGAGGTGTAGAAAAACTGTAAACCTTTACTAAGTTATATAAATTTCGGGAAAAGCTACTATTGACCCAGCTTTGTTTTCATACGCCCATTATGATAGGGTAATTAATTGGTCAAAATTTCATTTGAAAACCAGTTTAGAATATGTTTTTATTGAATTGTAGAAAACAATCTGATATGAAAAGCACATGACTTTTCTTACATAATGCAGTGACTTCACTCGATTTACAGCAGATTAATGGCGTGTAAAAGTTCCACGGCCACAATGTTTTGGCACTGAATTAACATTACATAAATTGAAATTTGTCGCTTTTGGAAACGCATTCAAATGCAATTGACATTGAAGGAATAGCCCGTAAAATATATGACTAATTAGCTAATTCTTAGATGTAAAAATATGAAACATAAAACTATTTCAAAAAACATCTTCTCTCGCGAATGGAACGAACAAAATTGCGAATATAATGTTCACAGATTTGTTGGATGATACACTACATTTTTAGTTTTATATATTTTTGATCAATTTTTTTTTCTTTGTTGAAAAACGTACAATATCTCGAGAAAAAGTCATGATAGCATTCTAAAGCATTAATGAAAAAATGCGTATTGGTTATTTTTATTTATCATTAGGGAAGATCCTGATTTTTTTCTAATGGTTTTTTCATAAATATGGAGTCGTGTTCCGCACGTTTAATAATCATACCAAATTATATTCGATACGCTCCATCTGTTAGTGAGATATTGCACTCACGCACATACACACATCACCCTAAAAACGTTCGATTCGAGTTCAGGGATGCTTGAAACACAATCTTCTGTCGAAAACTCTAATTCTTGACCCCATCACAATACTTTCCTTATGCATTATACTATGTACGTAAGGAAAATAATAGGAGTAAAATTTTGAATATTTATTTTAGAAATTAATTGATTGGAATTTAAATAATAGGTTTTATATATAAATGTTGAAGTTTTTAATTACTGCTTAGCGGAAGCTTACAACTTTACATATACTTTCGTGCTATCAAGTTGTACTTGCCGAAAGTATAGCTCTCGTATTAAACACTATTGATAATAAATAAACGAAAATTTTGATAAATATAATACCGATGGGTTCCCAAACGACTGATTTCCATTCAATCGATTTTAAAAATAGATATTCAAAATTCAACATTCCATATTTCAAGAAGTTAATTAAGTCAAAAGCTAATTCTTACTATGGTAACCAACTAATTAATTTGAGCAATTTTGAAGAAAATTTCTAATATCTTAATATTAAATGTAACATAACAAAATCTTAACATACAAACCAGCCATTTCACGTGAAATCACCGAGCTATTATAATGCGTCATAGCTCAGTGCTTGAGATAAGAGTAAACGGGCTCTCGGTTGTCTCAAGCTGAAACAAAACCGGGGAACCAGCCTTATCTCTAATACCTGTTCTGTTAAAACACCTCCGACTATGTATGTTTGCTTACATTAGTAAAACACGAATTCTCAACGTCCAAAGTCGCCGTGTTATTTTTTTTCTTTTTCTTCAATGAGATGAACGAAGATATGCCGAAAACCAATCAAAAATTAAAATAGTACCCAAAACAATCAACAAGATATATCAATCATGCTTAAAGCATTGATTATGAAACACTTTCCAACTGCAATGCAATTTTATTCAAACATCTCTAAAATGCATTCCTCGGTAATATTTTAAAAATTATCACAATACTACATTAATTTAATATATTTGAAAACTTAAACCTTCATCGAAAAAAATGAGCTTCATTCAAATGACGGTATTGAAATATCAATTGCCTGGTTTAAACATATCTAAAATGAGATACATGCCTCGGTAATATTTTTAAAATTATCACAATACTACAATAATTTATTATATTTGAAAACTTCCTCGAAAACAACTGAAATTCATTCAAATGACGTCATAAAAAAAAATAACACACATGGCTCTCTCTATAAAAGCAACATTTCATTCATAAACATTTCCCATTCATTTCATTCATAAACATTTCCCATTCATTTCATTCATCACAGTATTAAAATAATTTATTTTACTTAAAAACTTAAGACTATGGAGCTACAAGTGATTAAACTCTATGCTTAAAACTTCATCGAAAAAATCATCCTTCTCTCTGTAAAATCAATGAATATTTCATTCATATCAGCTATGCAGACTCCATGAGCTAAATAATTTTGCGTTAAAGAAATACAGCAATTCTTATACAACTCATTCTACATATTTTGCTGTTTACATTTTACATAAGTGAAAAATAGGCTTTGTTGTAGAAATAATCAAATTTGGATGATCATTTCAACTCAAATATATTGTAATTGCGTTGTTTCAGTATGTAGATGCACAGAATTTAAGCAAAAATAGGGCGGTTTTAGGACGGGTACAACACTCAATATGAATAAAAAAGAATTTTTTAAATCACGATTTTGAGACAAGATGGATGCCATATTTCATTTTGAAGTGGGTCACGTGATCTCTCCATAAAATGGGTGTAATTATTATTTTAATTTTTATTTAAAAAACTACTGAATATATTTTGCTGAATTTTTTTTTTATATATTTTATGGAATAATTTGAATATTACCTAAAATTTTCGAAGCAATTTGTGGATTTTAAATCCGCTTAAAAAATGTTTGAAAAATTAGGTCTCATAGAGTTCAATGTAATTCATTTTTTCAACCCGGGTTCAATCCAAAACTAATTGGGTAATATTATTCTTTTATATTCCCATAGGTTCCACAGACCGTCTGAACAACATACTAAAATTTCATTTTGATAGAGCCATTTTTACGGTAAGTAATCGTGCTAACAGACAGACAGACAGACAGAATGAAGAAAGTCATAAACTCTTTTCAACTTTGTTGTTAAGTGTTAAAAATTAAAAGAAAAAAGAACAAGAAAGATTAATCATGCATAAAGCATTGATTATGAAACACTTTCCAACTGAAATGCAAAGTGCGATACATTCAGCGGTGATATTTTTTTAATCATCTCAGAACTACGATAATTTATTTTATTTAAAAACTCAAAACTTCATCGAAAAAAGGGAATATTCAAATGACGTCACCGAAATATAAATCGTCTGATTCTCTATGTAAAAGCAGTGATGTATGTAAAAGCAGTTCTCTATGTAAAAGCATTCATACACTTTTATTCCAGACTCTAGAGTTAAGTAATTTTGAGTAAAAAAATCAGCAATTCTTATACAACTCATCTTTACAATTACTTGTTTACATTCTGCATCCATTAAAATTAGGCTATGTCGTAGAAATAATCAAAGTTTGATGATCATTTAAACTAAAAAATATTGTAATTGCTTTGGCGCAGAAAATAGATGCACAAAAATTGCGCAAAAATAAAGCGGTTTTAGGAGGATGCAACACAAAATATAAATTTAAAAGAACTTTAAAAATCACGATTTTTACTCTCGGTAAAAAGATGGATGCCCTATTTTATTGAAGTGGGCCACATGATCTCTGCATATTATATGGGTGTAATTATTATTTTAATTTTTATTTTAAAAACAACCGAACTGATTTTGCTGAAATTTTTTTATATATTTTATGGGATAATTTGAATATTTCCTAAAACTTTCGAAGCAATTTGTGAATTTTAAATTCGCTTAAAAATGTTTGAAAAATGAGGTCCCATAGGGTTCAATATATTTCATTTTTTCAATCCGGGTTCAATCCAAAACTAATTGGGTGATATTATTCATTTACATTCCCATTATGTGCCACAGACCGTCTCAACCACACACTAAAATTTCATTTTGATAAAGTCATTTTTACGGCAGTTATCGTCCGAACGGACAGACAGATAGAATGAACAAAGTCATAAACACTATTCAACTATGTTGTAAAGTGTTAAAAAGGAAAAAGAAAAAAATATAGATTCTTTATTATTTACAAAAAACCTCAAAAACATATTTTTCGTCCCCCCCCCCTAAATTTATGCTCACAAAAACAGTGTTCTATCGTATCATAATCGTGACGGAGGTGGGGAAAAACACAAGTGATTCATAGTCTCATGTCTATGTGTGCAAACAGCTGTTTAGAATGCGGAATATATTGGCAGAAAACCTAACTTGACACTACAGAGGTATGAAAAAACTGTAAACCTCCACAAGTTATATAGATCATGTATTAAACGTTATTCACAACAATTAAAATCTAAAATGTTGCTTTATTATACAAATGGTTTGGGCTCAAATCAGCTTATTCCTATACTTAAAATTCAAATTTATTTCCATATTTTAATAAAAAAAAAGTAAATAGATATTCGAAATAAATTTTGTTGCTATAGAAGCCATTTGATCAAGGGACTCATAATCGACGTATGAAGACAAAACTGAGTTCTTAGTTAATCATAGCGTTCACAGTGTATTCAAATTTGCGTTGCCGCGAGTATAGTGAATTTTTATTTTTTCCAGAAATTAAAATCTCTGATTTTGAAATTTAAGTTTTAAAAATTAAAACTTATATATTTCATAATAATTAATTTGCCCATTTCATTTTTAGGTAATCCGATAATAAATATGCACGGTCTCTGTATTTTATTCCGATTTTATTCTTGTTCTATTTTAATACTTTATGTATGGACACCAGATTTCTCTCTGTATGTACGAGCGACTCCATGAACCCACGCAGCAAGCCCGCTTTTTATTTTATACTTTTAAAATAATAAAATGTTATTTGTTTTGTTAGCCCGTTATGCGGGTTGGTGGGCGTATCGTTACGAATCTCAGGCGCTACGAGGCCGCGTATTTTTTGTTGATTTGTTTAAAAAATGGCGATATCTAAAGAAATGTCCACGATAAATCAGTGATCACTAGCACCGCCGCTAGTGCATCTTTAACTCATAATTATGTCAAGGTTGCCGTTAGATTTATTCCGTATGTCTCCATCCATAAAACATATTTTCAAGCATATTTAACACCACAAACCTTTCCTGACACCATGCACTTACCAATCAAGTGCTATTGTCGAGACTCTGGAACATCGCCCATATTTTGTTTTCATAAAAACCACTAAACAATGGCACTGAGGCGAAGGCGCATGTTCCTATAGGTAATATCAATGGCAGGTGACGCGAGCTTGCCCGACCACCTGTCACGGAGCTCGGGACCCTCGGGCAATGTTGTGGAGTGGGGAAAAAATCGTCGGAGGGCCAGTGGTGGACGTCACGTGATGTCCTGCGGTAGTATTCCCGCCACTGGCAGATGGCCGACGTGAGACGTGCCCTTGGTCGCAAGAGGTGATCTCTGAGCAGGAATTTTTCTCACGGAATAGAAACAGGCAGGCTGTTTGTTCCAAATCTAATTCCAGCTATTGCTTGTACTGGATAAATCAATAAAGTGTTAAAATAAAATGCACGATTGCAAGAAAGGGACACACTTTTCGTGCAATGGATGATTGAGATGCGAGGGTTAGATAAATGTTTGAAAACGTAATTTTAATCTTCAGTAAATCCACCCAAAGAATTTTATATAATTCTTACTACAGGCATTCCTTTTACTTCATAATTTCATACTTCAAAGTTGTAATTCTTTTTTTGAAGGAGGGGGGGAGTGCATCATATGCCCAATCCTGGGACAGGTAACCAAGAGCTTCTGCCCTATAGTGGTAATACGTGTTTATATGAAGAAAATTGGAAATTTCGGGAGAGTTAATGATTTGTTTATATTGCAGTGCAAAGAAAAAAACGTTGGATGTGGATTTTGCGAGACTTTTTTCACAGACTCAAATTAATTTTTTATTTATTTATATCTATTCATTCATTCGTGTTCTATTTCACAAAAATAATGCATAAAATGAATACTTATTTGAAATGACATCGAATTTACAGACTTTAAAATAATTTTCGTTTCACTTTGAGCGACTTCACAATTTTTGAAATGACGTTAAGTTCAATAAAAAATAATGACTTGAGAGTGGTTTATTGTGGTATAGTGATTGTGGTTTCATTCGATGTGTTCCCCAAATTAAAAATATTATTATTATTTTTAATTGGGGGAATTATTAACTCAAATTAAAAATAACAATAATTCCCTTAATTAAAAATAAGTTCCCCAAATTAAAAATAATAGTAATTGCTTGAGAATGGTTTATTGTGGTATAGTGACAGGGGTTTCATTCGATTTGTCATAAAAAATATACTAACAGGACAATTGGCTCAAAGTTAAGCCAGAAGGGTAGCTAGAGTGAATGGCGTCCGGAGTCAAGGTGTAAAATCTCCCCTCCTCCCCCCCCCCTGCCATACACATGCATGAAGAAAAAATCTATAAAAAAAAAGTATTAAAAAACATGTATAATTTATAACATTCATATGTATATCTTTTTTTTTTTTTTTCTTTTTTTTTTTTTTTTTTTGTATTAGATGACACAATTTATCTTCTCGCGCGATAGTCGAAAGAAAATTGAAACAAATAACGAAGCAAAAAACAAGAGAAATGTATTTTTAGTGTTTTATAAACAAAGACAGAACCCCTATCGACGATTGCTTTGTCCGCCTGTAACCCCGTAGATACTCTAAAGGGTAACACAATAATCGTTATCATTTGGACCAACGATATAGATTTCTCAAAACTTTTCCTGCAAAATTTGCACACACACACACACAAAATAAATCACAAGCTATTTAAAAATGAATTCTGGTATGAGAAAGTCGAGTTGCCTAGATGCCGCTAAAGTTATTGATTATTTAAGATGCCGCTAAAGTTATTGATTATTTAAGATGCCGCTAAAGTTATTGATTATTTAAGATGCCGCTAAAGTTATTGATTATTTAAGATGCCGCTAAAGTTATTGATTATTTAAGATGCCGCTAAAGTTATTGATTATTTAAGATGCCGCTAAAGTTATTGATTATTTAAGATGCCGCTAAAGTTATTGATTATTTAAGATGCCGCTAAAGTTATCTATATGTCGCTTTCATAATATTGTAAATTTTAAAACAGCACTCCACTATTCCAATGCCTTTCCAACATTTTCTAAAATTTTAAAGCTGCCCGAGATGACTAATATTTATCCAATTCTGTCACCAAGGTCACGTGTAAACGGTATCTTTACTTCACATGAAGCATAGTTCCCTGTAAAAGTAATTTCGCATCCAGTAGACTGCTACTGCAGAGAAACTAACTTGCGGGAATGCATAACAATCTTTAGTTTAAAATAGTCAAACGATGAAATATTCAAATGGGAGCATTCTCACAAGATGAAAGAAAAATAATTCGGGGGAAAATTAAGATTACAGGATCAAAATTCCTACTGCCATCTGCTAAAACTTTTCTACTGCAAAAATACTAAATTTTGTTACTATCCATCTTTTGATACTATAAATCGACTGCTGCACACACAAATAAAATTAATTCGAGCGAAACTTCGAAATGTTATATTTTTTTAACATGGCAGCATAGGACAAAATGTGGTATAATACTGCATAAAAGGGTTTCTTTCTCGCTCAATGAACACGAAATTTAATAGTTTCAATCACTGTTGTGAAAAATCGCCGTAATACAATTTTTTTAGGAGCACGAATATTATCAAAAATAATCCTACAAAAATTATAAACACTTTGTATCAGCATTTAAATGCACCTCCTCAAACCCTTCAGAATGCTGGCGTCTTCAACGACTTCCTAATTAGCATATATATGGACAGTCAATCGTGATTGTCTGTAACATACAATATTTGCTTACTAATCTAAACCGCATTGCATACTAAACTAAACCCATACGATATTTGCATACTAATCTATTTGCATACCATCTAAATCCGCAGCGATTTTCAGCCACTCAAATTTAAAAACGCTTCCGAAAAATGAAAATTTGCATTGGTTGCTTAACTTTTAGAAGTCAGTGTACTTTGAGAAACGGTTCCTCCAAAACGGCTCATCCCAGCCCATTTTTAAATTTTATGACTTTTCTTATTTTCTTAAGTTATTGAAAACACAGAATAAAATTATTCTAGGTTTTATAATAAGAGAATCAATGATCTTCCTAGAACGACGGCAGCGGTCAAAGTAGTTATGGGGTCAAAATGACCTCTTCTGTCGTTCTAGTGTTAAAGTGAAGGGTAATACGTTATAATTGTAATTATTTGAACTCACGATACCGATTTCTCAAAAATTTTCTTGTAAAATTAAAAAGAAAAAAAAAGATTCTGCTATGAGAGAGTCGAGTTGAGCCACACTCTAGTTTAAACACTTCACAACATAGTTGAAAAGTGTTTATGACTTTGTTCATTCTGTCCGTCTATTCGCACGATAACTGCGTTAAAAATTACTATCAAAATGAAATTTTAGTATGTTGTTCAGAAGGTCTGTGGGACCTATGGGAATATAAATGAATAATATCACCCAATTAGTTTTGGATTGGACCCGGGTTGAGAAAATGAAATACATTGAACCCTATGAGACCTCATTCTTCAAACATTTTTTAAATGAATTTAAAATTCATAAATTGCTTCGAAAATTTTAGGAAATATTCAAATTATCACATAAAATATACAAAAAAAATTTCAGCAAAATATATTCGGTAGTTTTTTAAATAAAAATAAAAATAATAAATACATCCATATCATATGAAGAGATCACGTGACCCACTTCAAAATAAAATAGGACATCCATCTTATGTCAAAATCGTGATTTTTAAAGTTCTTTTTAATTTATATTTAGTGCTGTATCCGTCCTAAAACCGCTTTATTTTTGCTTAATTTCTCTGCATCTGTATTGTGAAGCAGCGCAATTACAATATATTTGAGTTTAAATGATTAATGTCATCCATCTTGTGTCAAAATCGTGATTTCGTGAGCTCTTAATTTATATTTAGTGTTGTAACCGTCCTACGACCTCTTTATTTATTTTTTTTTTCTGTGCATCTATATACTGCAGCAACGTAATTACTATATTTTTTAGTTTAAATGATCATCAAACTTTAATAATTTCTGCAACGAAGCTTGATTTTCACGTATGGAGATTGTAAACACAGTAAGATGCGAGATAAGTTGTATAAAAATTGCTGAATTTCTTTAACGCAAAATTATTTAGCTCTGGAGTCTGCAATATAGCTAATATGGCTGAAACATTCATTGATTTTACATAGAGAAGCAGACCATTCTATTGCCTTTTTCGATGAAGATTTAAGCACAGAGTTATACAGTACTTTTACCTCCATGGTTTTAAGTTAAGTAAAATGAATTATTACAGTATTGTGGTAATTTTAAAAATATCGCCGCTGAATGAAAAAAATGGAAAGAAGTTTATGAATGAAATATTAACTGCTTTTATATAGAGAACCAGGCGATTTATATTTCGATGACGTTATTTGAATAAAGCTTATTTGTTTCTATGATGTTGTTTTCAAATATAATAAATTACTGTAGTACTGTGATAATTTAAAATATATCCGCTCTGAATCTATCGCATTTTAGAGATATTTAAATAAAATTGCATTGCAGTTGGAAAGTTTTTCATAATCAATGCTTTATACGTGATTGATCTTTCTTGTTAAAAGATATTTCGAGTGAAAATAAGCATAGTGAAACAAAATGTCTTTCGGACAAAAACAATTATTTTAGTTTTTAAATAGAACCAAGTCCATTTCTCGGTACCCCAACAGTAGACGTTCTTGACGGCAAAACAGAGTTTAATCGAAACTTGTCTCAAAATGGTGATAAGAGAAAGATGAACTAAAACCAGCCAAACATATCTCTTTAAATTAAAAAGAAAACTTGAAAGCGAATGTGTGTCGGTTCAATAATTTGAACTGGAGACATTCAATGTGAAGTGTTTCCGTATCATAAAATATATATAGCGTTTATTGGAATATTTCTTCGAGTCAAAATGGCTATACCTTCATATACAGGACTAGAACCATTCATACCAACTTAAGACCGAGAACGTAAAAGTCAAATTACGAAGGTCAGAGAAAGTGTTTGCTGCGCAACAATCTTGATCCACTTTTAATCCGCCCTTTCGAGATGGATGAGTGTCGCGCAGATTCGATTGTGCGGCAATTGATACGTGCACCGTTTTATCGGAAAATTATCTGTGGCGTTCAGGGTGACTCAAATTGTAACGCGGGGCAGATATCATCTTGAGAAGGACACATTTCCAACGTTACTAGGGCCTACGAGAATACAACAATTCGTCCTTTGATTTAAGGAACAGTAAAGAAAGATTTATCTCATTCAAGATAGGATTAGACAGCATCTATACGACCTTGGCTGGATACTGGGTTGGCGAAAGAAACCGCCCTGAGTGAAATCGCCAATTTTTCTGAAATAAATTCTTAAATAATGACAAAATACATAACTTCCTTGTACAAATCAGCCATAAATCAGTTGGGTGACTGCAGTATCTGGAAGGGCCCCTTCATCAAGCCACAGTAACAACAGTACAGAGAGCGGGTTCGCTTCAGATGTCGCCAGACATGATAGACAGACATTTTGACAGTGATAAAGATTTTTCTTGGATAGATTCGAAATACTGAAATTTAAAATTAAACTTGCATAAAAAAATTTCAAATTGTTTTGAAATAGAAGCAATAATTATATAATAACATTTGTATTTTGTATAAAAATGCTCTACATTGTGCCATGATTGATGCCAATGATAAATCGTTAATTCATAAATTAATATTAATTTACACATAAAGTATGAATTAATTTATCAATTACTGGAAACAATTTATACCATTATTAATAACAAATTTATGACTTATTATAAATATTTAATTACCCAATTAAGTATTTTTAGAATTAATGACATTTTAATAAAATATTTTTCACCACAGCAAGATAATTTTCTGCGTACGCCATTGCTTCTGTGTATAAACTTGAATCCATTTGCCAAAAATCTGGATACACCGTGCTGTATCTAAGATACATCGTGCCTGAGATAGCTTCCAAATAAACACGAACCAACCAACCGATCCATAAATACCAGCACATCATTAAATACTGTTTTAAGGTGCGCTTATTCGATCCAAGGAGATGGTTACACAAGCACACACCTGATCATGCAAATTTTTCATCCGAAAGCAATTACTCGATGTGTCTGATCTAAATCTGAAATTAAGCGTTCTTGGGTCCATCCTGCCTTGATTTCGCATGCCTCCTTCGCTCATCGACGAAGCAGCTGAAGCCCCGGAGCCGAGCAGGAATCATCGAATGCATCACCTGCATTTTATCATCCCAGATGGAGTTGAGGAGTTAATAAAACTGTCATGCGCCACGTTCGGTTATTTGACGTCCACCTGTCTCCCCGGAAGAATTACGTCGTAGAACCCAAGACGTGCCACGGGTCAATGACGTACATCTGCTCATACGACCAAAACAAGGATTTAAATTATTCTTAATCAGTAAGAAAATAATGCGTACCTGTGTTCCTCAAGGGAAAAAATAATATTTACAGCATATAATATTATGTCAACATTAACATATGAAAATTTTGCTAAAATATACAACACCTGCTATAAATTATCTTTAATTTTTCAATAAACTATACATTATATCCAATATCGGACCAATCTATAACCAATCTTGGGCAATTGTTTTGTTCCAAAATTAGAAATTTCGAAATATTGGGATCATGCTCTTGATCTTGTAATCAGCATCAGTTAATATTTTTCATTCACCTTGGAACTCAACATCTAAGAATAGCCGTTAATTGAACCAAAAACAAGGAATCTTGAGCCTTGCAACAATTTTGAAAATCTCAATGTGACCAACAATGTAGGCTGAACTTTTGCTCCTTTTTGTTGTCTGCTCTTTCTGCCGATGCAATTTAATAGCTTTTCTTTGCTGATGCTCTTTAGTAAACCCGCAACGGGTCGACCGATGTTGGTTTCTGTATTGAGAGCATGAATTTAAGTTTTGGAATGCGCTCTCACGAGGAGTTGTCAAAGAGTAGATCACTCCTACAATACCCCGGACGCATGCGAAACACGCACCTATTCATACTATAAATTATTGTATACCTAATGAAGCATATTTACCATAAAAGTTAATTTACGTTACTAGACACTCCTCCCTGCTCAACAAAATATACCCGTCCCATGAGAAATGGAGCTGACTATATTTTAAAACTAATAATTCCTAAAAAAGTCACATGAATTAATATTAATTAATATAAATTTTCCGTGATAGAGTTGTTAATTCGACGAAATTTTCAACAGTCGCCGAATTGTCGGTATTGCGCTAAAAATGCTGACAAGTGGACAGACAAGTATAAGAGCTTTTCTCATACAATGGCACGGTGGGGAGTTGAATGGAAACGTTTTCAAGGAAAAGTCAGTATTGAAAAAACATTGCATACGGTTACGATATTGGTAAAGGTCTACACACCAATGTAGGTTTGCTAAACTGGGATTGAAGAACATCGTCTTCCACGCGAACCTAGATGCCAATTCAATTCCTCGTTTGCAATGGATGACACCCAGCAAAGCGTGACCACTTTTTCAGGGAGTGAAACAAAATTACCTGCTAAATGGCTCTCGGAAATCCCCGTATAATGGATTCTTAGTTGTGCCACCAGATGGACAGAAGACGCCAATGGACGTTGTTGAATGGCGAAATCGTTACCAGCAAGCCGTGGGAAAAAAAGAATCCAGCAGAGCGGTCGCAAGGTAGAGTTTGGTGGTCGACTTCCACAACGGCACGCGGAAGAACTAACAAGTCCCAGCCATCTGTCAGCATGACTATTTTATCGTCGGGAATGTAATGTGGCGTGAAAGCTCCCACTTTTGTCCCCGTGGCTTTTATTGATTCTGTGTTTTATGGAGTTGTTGAAGAATGGAACTGTTAACGAGGCTGGGAACCAAAGCGGAGAACAGGAGGGGCGTCATAGGGCAAGAGCAATCATTTTGAAAGAATTCGAATGCGCCCTGTTATTGAGATTGGTATAAATTATCAAAAAATAAATGCATGTACATTTTTTTCTTCTAGCTAAACATGCTGTTAGCACGAGACGAAAAATCGATTCTTACAAAACCATATACAACTGTTGCGACGACAAGATTTTGTTGATCATGAATGGCATAACTAAATCACGAAGAATCAGACTTTGTCATGAATTCTGGCCATAAGTTATGAGTTTGAACATCCAAAGACTAACAAACTGCTAGTATAGTCTAATTGTCATCTGTGTATAGGTATTGAACATTTTCGCGTGTTAGCTTTCAATGGCTTCCCTAGAATGTAAAGCAAACAGGACACACTCTCTGATAGAACATCTTCTAATAAATATATCTCTTATTTAGCAGCATGACTACATCGTTAGATTCACTGAAATTTTTCTATCTTTATGACAAAGAAAAGAAAGTAGCATTTACGTCGTCGATTATGCAAATGCTACTACCACCTTATAATATGTTATATGCCTCCTAGTATTTTATTTAATTTATTATTACATGAATTTCAACATTAAAAACGACTTTATCAATGTTTTTAAAGTTACATGTGTATTAATGTTATAGATAATTTTATAAATGGATTACTGGATTATTAATTTACGTAGTATGTATTTTGAGTTATTTTTTAGAGTAAATCAAAGCGAAATATCTTTATTTTTGGTTAAATTTGAATTTGCGAATGAATTTTAATTTATATTAATAATTTTGGGATTCGAGAGGTAGTGTATATTTATTAGATATATTATTTAAATAATATTTAATTCATAATGCATCTTCAATTCTAATTAAAACAAGAAAGATCAATCATGCTTAAAGCATTAATTATGAAACACTTTCCAACTTCAATGCAATTTTATTTAAACATGTCTAAAATGTAATACATTCCTCGATAATATTTTAAAACTTATCACAATACTACATTAATTTATTATATTTGAAAACTTAAACCTTCATCGAAAAAAATGAACTTTATTCAAATGACGGCATTGAAATATAAATTGCCTGGTTTAAACATCTCTAAAATGCGATACATTCCTCGGTAATATTTTTAAAATTATCATACTACTACAATAATTTATTATATTTGAAAACTTCATCGAAAACAACTGACATTCATTCAAATGACGTCATTGAAAAAATAACACGCATGGCTCTCTCTATAAAAGCAGCATTTCATTCATAACATTTTCCCATTCATTTCATTCATCACAGTACTAAAATAATTTATTTTATTTAAAAATTAAGACCATGGAGCTACAGGTAATTAAACTCTATGCTTAAAACTTCATCGAAAAAAATCGTCCTTCTCTTTGTAAAATCAATGAATATGTCATTCATATCAGCTATGCAGACTCCATGAGCTAAATAATTTTGTGTTAAAGAAATACAGCAATTGTAATACAACTCATTCTACATATTTTGCTGTTTACATTTTACATAAGTGAAAAATAGGCTTCGTTGTAGAAATAATCAAATTTGGATGATCATTTAAACTCAAATATATTGTAATAGCGTTGTTTCAGTATGTAGATGCACAGAATTTAAGCAAAAATAATGTAGTTTTAGGACGAATACAACACTCAATATGAATTAAAAAGAACTTTAAAAATCACGATTTTGATACAAGATGGATGCCATATTTCATTTTGAAGTGGGTCACGTGATCTCTCCATAAAATGGGTGTAATTATTATTTTAATTTTTATTTAAAAAACTACAGAATATATTCTGCTGAATTTTTTTTTTTATATATATTTTATGGGATAATTTGAATATTTTCTGAGACTTTCGAAGGAATTTGTGAATTTTAAATCCGCTTAAAAAATGTTTGAAAAATTAGGTCCCATAGGGCTCATTTTATCAACCCGGGTTCAATCCAAAACTAATTGGGCGATATTATTCATTTATATTCCCATAGGTCCTACAGACCGTCTGAACAACATACTAAAATTTCATTTTGATTAAGTCATTTTTACGGCAGTTATCGTGCTAACGAACAGACAGACAGACAGACAGACAGAGACAGACAGAATGAACAAAGTCATAAACACTTTTCAACTTTGTTGTAAAGTGTTAATAAAGGTCAATTTTAAATAGAATTCCATTAGGAATTTTATGTTAAGTTAATTATTTGAATTCAAGTGTCGTTTATTTTTGTCTTGAGATCTGATTTGACAATCGCTCAATGAATAAAAATATATATTTATTTATATTAATATATACTTATTATTCCCAGAAATCGCTAAGGGATGGCTATTCGACTTGAGATTGGGCTCAAGGCGATAAAGACTCAATTGGACTCAATTGGCGATAAAGACTCAAGGCGAATAGCCAATTTTCAAATTTTTATCTTTAAAGGTATGGATTTTCAAACTCTCGTTAACCCTATTATATATATATATATATATATATATATATATATATATTGCGATTCCTCTATAACGAGAATACTTTTATTGCGAACTCTTTCACGAATATTTCCTTGTGAGAGTAAAGGTTTTAAATGTTTGTCTGGCCAATGCATTCATTACTAATGCAGTTGTTCCTGTGAATTCTTAAGCAGTTACAGTTGTAAGTTCGTTTTTAATTCCATTCATCATCGCTTAAACATTTTATTAAAAGGCATCATTACTGAAATTTTTACAAGAGTCTCTGTTTGGGAACCATTGCTGCAAATCAGAGCTCGTATGACTCTATTTACACTTCTTTCATGAGACCAATTGTTGCGATTCATTCACTGAAAAGACAAGTGCTGTAGAGTAGTGATAAATCAGCATCTATACCAGTAGTGGCTTCTATCCTTTGGAACACACAAGAATTTAAAATAATTAGAAGAAAACTCTAAATTTGGCTATTCATACAACCTTCAATTTTTAACACATATCTTTAGAAAGTCATAAATAGCAAAAATTTAAGTTTGATTATAGACACACGAGCTATCACTAATCCATGTTTTTAAACTAGAAAAGCTTTTGCCATGGATGCAAGACTCGTTGCTTCCAATCAACTCAAGGGATTTTGGGGTTCTGTTTTCACTATCCTGACAATTTTCCTGTGTTCGCTGCATTGAAATTACAATCGATGCTTATAGTATATTATTACAAATATTACTGTGCAAGATACGTCCTAGGCTGTTTTAAAAACGGTCGATCGGTCATATTCAGGGATTGACTTGGTTATAGGAAGGAAACTCATTGCATATATGGAGAATTTGGCAATGTCTACTCATATTCTGTAAAAGAAGCAAAAATTCTGCGATTTTCATAGCTAAATGTAAAACAGAACAACACGTATCGAAATATTCGAAATTTCAATATGTTAGCAGAAAAAAAAACTTGCAAAGAATCTTTGCAAGGCTTCTCTATACCAATTAATTTCAAACTTCACAGATAAAATACGAGGATCAAACTTGCATATATAACCAGTTAACTACCAAATTTAACGAGTGGGGCATCAGCAATTAAATTTCAGATTTTATGCAATGCAGAATAGCCTTTATTCAAGCACAAAAAGAATCTTGATACAGATCTAGTTTTGAAAAGCATTAGTTAGGTATAAAATTGAATGTTTATACTCTACAGGACATAAAACAAACTTTAACATTATTTGAACTTTGTATTGTCACTCAAATTAAAACTATTAAAGTAACCGCAATTTCAGAGATTCCTTCACCTAAATTGGGTTTAATATAAGCACAAGATTGATTTTTGATAAATTTTAATGTATTTTGAAAATAATATAAATATCCGTGTTTTCATTAGACAAGTGGATATTGATTTGTACAACAGGGACGACATGATCAAAAAGCAGTTCTTGCTTCAAGGCAATTGTTAAACCATGGCTGTGAAGATATAAGCCTGGTTTTGTTTTATTATTACTAAGAATAAACCCAAAATGGTTCATAACCATACCTTCTTAATTCATCTTTAGCACAACTAAATCAATAAGAACGAATTTAATTTATAGTTTGTTCCACGCTGTTTATAATGTGAGGGCGACATCATTCGGACTTGAATTGGCAGCTCCCGAAATTAAACTCTGCTTCTCCGAGTACAACCCCCGTACCTTAACAGCTGGCTTTAACCATCCCGCCCCATATTAATATCATACAAAATTTGTTGAAATTAGTAGGTATTTTTTTGTACAATTTGTTCCTTTCCATACGATTTTGTAAAATTTGGATTTGATTGGCGGGGGAAGCCCGGTAAAGGTTCCATGCGAGACAGAAGCAATTCAAGCGATTCTCTTCACCATTTGTAACAGTCATGTTGAAATTATGAGGAGTTAGATAGAGGTTGAGAATTTCCAGAATACAGTTTTCGTCGGCTAGAACTCGTGATTGAACTCCCGAACTTTATGTTTTGGACTGTACGGCTTTGACCAGTAGAACAGACCCTAAAAAGTATCCAATTCGTAAATGAGGAAAGTGTCAGAGTTGTGCAATGAATATTTACCCACACAGCACAAAACATTTTCAAGCCGTTCTCTTCAAATTTAAATTGTTCAGTTAGGACATCCGAACATGTCCAAGTTATTCTGGATCTAGGAAGACTTGGAGTGTTTTAGCATTAAAAAATCTCAGAGAATTTCCGCAGTTACCAGAATTACTGATATTTTAGTCCTATATATTATTAAAGATTGTCCTAGAAACACCCACGAAACAACACCGTTTTTCAATTTCATTGATTAAGGACGCTTTTCGCACAATAGTTCCGGAATATACCGAACAAATGCCATTGGACTACACACGAATACTTACAGCAGTAACGTAAATAAATTACTTAAAGAGTGCGTGTTTGAACCATCATTATAGGATATTTGGGATCCGAGTGATTTAAGATCCTTTCCGGATTTCCGATCTGTAAAGTTAGAATCCCATAGACGACAGACGTCGCGTCGGACGATTTCAAAAGAAGGGCTGAGTCAACTCGTGTATTCATGTGATTCGAGATGATTTCACATTATAATGCACCTAACTCTGAGCTCCGTGATCAATGTATTAAGGGTAGGAATTTGATGAGAAAGATTTTACTCACTCACCTCTTTTACCACCCCTTCTTCATGTGCAGATTCACTCCTGTCCATAGGTGTAGCCATGATCTCGAAAAGAGGGAAGTTAACGGTCGTATAGATGATTACAATGATAGATATAATTTAGCCAACGGAGAGTTAATGTACTTTGTGTAGCCAATGGGGGATGTTTATGATTCCCTGGCTGTGCCACTCTCTTTGCTAAGGATGAAAATAATAAAAAAAAGTATCCTGTTTCAGATAATGCTATCTCCTTCCTCTAAAATGTAAAAAATATCACTCTACCGATCCTGGCGCTTGGTTTTAACAAATCCCCCCCCCCACACTGTATAATAACTTTTATACATTTTAATTTCCCCAATTAATATTACTTCTAATACCAAGGTCATCCATGTTTGAGGGCGCGGTAGCCCTGTGGTTAGCGCGCGGAGGTTGCACTCGGTAGTCCCGGGTTCGATTCCCGCCGCTGCCCAAACTGCCGTCGTATTCACGCGGAGTACGATCACGTTAAACATGTGGGTCCGTAAGTCCTTCCGAGAGGTTGGTGGTAGGGGAAGGAGGGTACGGTCCCTGTGGATGCCTCCCCCACTGGGTTCCGGTCTAAATTGGGTGGCACTTCCCGGCCGTCCAAACAGATACCTTACACCTTTCTGGTAGGTCGGACGGTCTGGGTCGAAGAAGAAGAAGGTCATCAATGTTTGGACACAAGTATAAAGTTTTTAAGAATATAGTGAGCAAACTTTTGAACAAGTGCTCTACCTGCTGAGAAAATGTGAGAAAGCCTCACAATCTGTTGACTGTCGTCAAATCTTGTAGATTTTTCTCATACGAGTGCATGACATCTCGCGTGTGCTCACATGCGGACTTCTTTTCAAGGTGAAAGACATTGTGTACAGAATAATCAAGATTACTATGCAAAATTAAAAATAAAAGGATCATAGGACACACTTATTGACGCTATTTATTTACTATATATATATATATATATATATATATATATATATATATATATATATATTATTAGTAATTAAATATTAGAAGTATCTTATTCTAGTGCTGCCATCTATCGTTATTATTTCTTACTAATTTATTGGTTTTGTGATTTTATGACTGGGTAACTGCCTTTGGGATTTTTGTATTGGTGTTATAGATACCTTTTATAAACTGTACTTTTTAGTACACTCTTTTTATTACTTTTTTGGACAGGATTCTATGTGAATTCCAGATTTACACAGTATATATTTTATTATACCTAGTGTTTTAATTAATCTAGTTTAGAATTGATTATATTTATATTGTTAATCATTTCTTTTTATCTTGTATTATCCTACTTATTACATTTTATTAGGTTTTACATGGACTTAGTTGTATATATTTATATATAAGCAATTATTTTATTTTTATTTATATTATTTATAAATGTTAATGCTATTCTCTTTATATTACTTTAACTCTTATGAATTACACATCTTATTTGATTTAGTGACTGGCAAATATATTTATTCTTGTTATTATATAATTTGATAAATATTGCCCGGTATTTACAATTTTGTTGGGAATTGTTTAGACCGTTATCATTTTACCAACAGTGTGCCATGGATTGTTTTGGATATAATAATTGCCCAGCTAAAAATTATAACTTCAATAAATGTAAGAATAAAAATTGTAAAATCTGCCCATATGCCTCTAACTCACAAATTACTAATCTAAATAGTCATAAGACTTTCTGTAAAATTTTTAATTGCATCTACAAATTATCTTGTAATATATGTAATATATCTTATATAGGACAAACCAGTAATCCTATTCATCTACGTATGAATGTACATAGAGATCATGTTAAAAAATATATCCACAATAATAATTTTCTTCCTACTTCTAATAAAATCGAATATAAACACTTTGCTCATCATGGTTTTGAAAATATAACTATACATATTTTGGACATTAAAACAAATACTGCTGAGAGATTATTCTTTGAAAACTTCTATATTAAATCACAATGTACTCTGTTTCCATATGGATTAAATCAGTTATATCTCAATGGTAATATTGTTAAGAATAATTTTGTAGATAATAAATAATCTATTTTTAATCACCTTTTTTTTAAACCTCTTTTACATAATAGTAAATTGGCTAAACTCAAAAGATTTAAATGCGGTAAAGGAAGCTCCTCCCAATATGATATTAAAGCGGAGATTAAAAGTATGCATCAACAATTCAATAACACATATCAATGGAAATTTATTAAATCATGGGTATTTGCAGTTAAGAAAAAACAATTAAACACAGTTTATGCTATTTTCTTAAAGTTAAATCTTACTAATGAACATTTTAATCATATTTTCTATGATTTGCTCATTACTAGATCAAAATATTTAAAAATAAAACTTAATCAATTTCATAATAATAACTGTTCTAATTCTTATTGTGTAATATCATTTAAGCATCCTATTTATAATTCCATTAACTTTAAGAATTTATTTAATCAATTTCATCATTTATTGCCTGTAAAGGATCTGAATGTTACTAAAACTTTTAAATATAACAAGCCTATTGGAAGAACCATTTTTAATTACAATGCAATTTCAAAATCTCTCTCAGTCGACATAGATTCCTCAACAAATTTAGATGGTGAATGTATTTGTAGTGTTGATAATTATGCTGAATTTATAAATCCACACTTGGGTCATATAGTTACTGGAGACTTAGCCATTGTAAAAGATAAATCTTTAAGAACTATAATGTCATTTGGCACTAAATTCAGGTTACCTTCATGTAATAATTCTAAACAAGTGTTAAAGTCAATCAATCTGGACCTTGATAAATTTATTTATGGATTAGCTTCTAAATATGCTCAGCCTTTAGAGGCATTTAATATGTGGAAATTTACTATTTTAAGATCTATTAAAAATACCATTTGTAGTATTAATTTATCTAGATCTATATATAATATGGATAATATAAAGCATTCTGTTAATGATTTACATAGATCTTTTGTTATTACTTATGTAGATAAAGCCTCTAATAATTATGCTATTATTTGTAAAAAATTCTATATTCAATATCTGCTAGATTATTTAAAAAATAATAGTCTATTTAAAATTGATTCACACTCTCTTAATAGTATCAAATTGAAAATTATCAATATGTATAGTGATTTAGATATTAATAATAAATTTTTGACATTTCCATATATTGTGCTTATACCTAAATTTCATAAAAATCCTATTAAATTTAGAACTGTTACTAGTGGTCATAATTCATACTCTACTACTGCTAGTAAATTATTACTAAATTATTTAAATGTACTAAATAGCAATTTACGAGATTCTGGTGATAGCTACATTATTCTAAATAACAGTAAGGAATTAAAAAATAAATTAAAAACGCTTGGTAAAATAATAGGATTTCAAACTTTTGATTTTAAAGATCTATTTAATAATATTAAGATCACTGATCTATATGATGTCATTTTAGCTTTATATAATGCTTATATTACTAAACATTCTAATCTTACAAAATTTACCAATTTTCCTAAGCTTCTCCATTTTGTTCTTTTCAATAATTATATCTTTCAAGGTAATAAATTATACTTACAAGTCTCAGGTGTTCCACAAGGTGGCTGTAGTAGCAGTATGTTAGCTAATTTATACCTATATCATTATGAAAAATTCTTTACTTCAACTGATTATAAAATTTATAGATATGTAGATGATCTGATTTGTCTTGTATTTACTGATAACTATGTCATAGATATAGATTTCTATCCGGATAATTTGGAATTAATACCTAATGAAACTTCTATTAGTAATAATGTTTATTATTTGGATTTAAGTCTAATTATAGAACCTGCTCATGGGATAGTTACTAAATTATATGATAAAAAAGATTTTTTTAAATTTAATATTAATAAATTATTACCTTTTAATTCCTGCAACTCGATTCAATTGTTTAGAAATATTATACTTAATCAACTTTTTAGAATTTATAGATTATCAGATAAAAAATTTCATGCTTTGCACATTAATAACCTCAAAATTACCAGTAAAATGTATCAATATCCTGCATATTTAGTCAATAGTATAGTTAATAAGTTTCGATTAGCCTAAAATTCTCATATTCTCCCCTTATTATCTTATTTTAGCCGTACTTCTTCATTCTCCTGCAATTATATTTTCATCTTTTTATCTCGAAGCTTTAACAGTTGAATAACTCATTTTATTGCTTTTGCGCAGTACAGTTTTTATTACTCTCTTTGGCAACAGCAAATCACATCTTTTCATTTTGGCATATGGCAACATTGATCCAGTCATATTTTGCTCGTCATGGTTGCGCTGAAGAGGTGAGTTTTGATGTATTTATGTTTCCTTTATTGTTCCAATCTATATGCTTGTCGTCCATATAACACAAGTTTATAGATAAAATCTATCTTGTGTTTCAGAAACAAGCATTTTTGTGTTCATTTCGAAAGGATATATGGACCCGACGAGAATTTTTTCGAAATGAACTTTTCGTAAGCCTAATCTCGTAAGCCTAAATCTCCTCCATGTGCAAGCTTTTTTGCTTGATTTTTTTGTTTTCTTATTTGCATTCCTCATTTTTGAAATTTGTTGATTGTCTTTGTCCTTATGACTTGCATTATGCTTTATTATTTCCTCTTTTTGTCTTAATTTCTTTTATTTCTTTGTATTTGTAGAAAATTTTGGAATAGTGTATTATGAGTTACTACATACATTCTAACTTTGGATTTAATAATTTATATTTATATATATATATATATATATATATATATATATATATATATATATATATATATATATATATATATATATATATACATACATACATATGTACAGGGTGTCCCAAAAACATTGACCTCGGCTTTTATTCCTTAAAGATTGTAATTTTGTAATTTATTATATATGTCTAAGATCAAAGTTACGTAAAAAAAGGTACAGAATTTTATGAGATCGATTAAAATTTTCAAGGGAATTAAATTTTAAGAAATACAAAATTTAAATTTTTATACGTCCTCCGTAAAAAAAAAAAACATTTCCAATGAGTAAAATGTGCCCCATACACTAATGAGGTGATGTACAAAATTTCAGCATTTTATCATACGAAGTCCCAGAGATATGTTTAAACGGAGTTGGTAAGGGATTAATCACAAATTAAAATGTAAATGTTTACAGCAAGAGTGCAAATGACGCAACGCAGAGATGCATCATAGGCAAATAATATCTGCCTCTTCTCTCTTTGACATGGATGGAAAACATTTGGAAGAAACTTCGTAATCTTTGTGTGAAGTTATTATTTCTACACAGTGTAGATACTTTTGTACCAATAATTAGTAAAATTATTATTTATTTATGTAATCATTGTTTTCTTTCGAAATTTGTGTATGACCCCTGAAACGCGATCTGCTGACATGATTTTTCCCCTCTGAGAACCCATGTAGATGCATCGAAAAGCGGTTTAAGTCAGCATTTTTGTCTTTGCATATCTCTGAGACTTTTTATGATAAAATGCTGAAATTTTGAACATCACGTTATTAGTGTATGGGGCACATTTTACTCGTTGGAAATGTTTCTGTACGGGGGCTGTATAAAAATTTAAGTTTTGTATTTCTTAAAATTTAATTCCCTAGAAAATTTTAATCGATTTCATAAATTCTGTATCTTTTTTTACGCAACTTTGTAATTTATTATATACTAGCAGCATATCCGTTCTTCGTACGGAATATATAATATAAAGAAACTTATAATTCGCAATCATGTGCAAATTCTGTTAAAATATTAAATTTATTGCTCCTAATGAGAAGTTGAAAAATATCTGTTCTCACTATGCAAAATTATCTTCACGGGCAGATCTGAAGAATAAAACATCCTGGTCCTTTTGTAAGCAAATTAACAAAAAAAAAATAGGAAATAATAGGTTAATTGATATTATCCAGTTAAAGCAATATATGCAACCCCATACTACTTATATTGTCGCAGATTAGAAAATATGCCAGTGTGTTAGTAGAAGATTACCCGTATTACAATATGAGTTTCAAAAATATTTTCCAAAATAAAAGAGATGACGTATTAAATTGAAAATATCAATAATCCCCGTGCTCTTTATACCAGAAGGTCGTAACTGATTCCAATATATGCCAATATTATCAAAACATATGCCAATATACCTATACTACTTATATTCTCGTAGATTAGAAGATATACCCGTGTATATGTAGAAGATTACTCGTACAACGTACAGTTTATGAGTTTAAACATTTTTTGTCATAATAAAATAATTGCATAATAACATGAAATATCAATAATTCCTGAATCAATAATTCCCGAAAATATCAATAATAATAACGTTTAAACTTGAAGACCGTAATTGATATTATCCAGTTAAAAATTCTATAAGAAAAATCAAATCGCTCTTTTATAAAATATATTTTTATATCCATTTATTTATTATTCAAATCGAAAAAATAATAATTAAAATTAACAGACAGATTTAATTTAATTGCATTTCTGAGCAACATGATATAAGATAGAATTTTCCTCATAAACTGCGAAATTAAATAGCCATTTTGATTTCTTTATGCTTTTCATTGTTCAGTAAAAGCTTGTGATAATAAACCATGGAGATAAATTTCCCATTTAAATCATGTTACAAACAATTCATGTTTTCCGAAAGTGACTAATTAGCGCAAAAAATCTCCCATCAAACGCAGTGATAAAGTTTTAATTCACTTTCAAACGATTTTCAAACTTTTCGTTTGGATAAACCACGGAGTTAGAGATTGGAACTCCTAGGAAAAAGTTTTGTTTTTCTTTAATATCTCGATAACCTCTGGTCTTAGATACCCGAAACTTGGGCAAAATTTATGAGGAACTATTTCAAGGCTATCCACAAAATTTCATCAAATTTGGTTCAGCCGTTCTCTCGTGATGATGGGACAGACAGACAGACAGACAGACAGATTTTCAATTTTATTTATATAGATGTCTAAGATCAATATTTAAGGAATAAAAGCCGAGGTCAATATTTTTGGGAGCACTTAAATTTAAAACATAATCAATTTCATAATAATAATACGTCTACTAATTCTTATTGTGTAATCTCTTTCAAGCAACCCATTTATAATTCAATAAATTTTGGTCATCTATTTAACAAGGTCAAACATTTATTGTCTATTGGAGATTTGAGTGTTTCAAAGACTTTTAAATACAACAAGCCTATTGGTAGATCTATATTTAATTATAATGAAATTTCACAATCGCTCTCTAGAAAATCATGATTCTATGTCAATTGTAGATAATGAATGTATTTGTAAAGTAAACGAATATGCTAAATTTCTAAATCCAGACTTGGAGCTCATAGTTACAGGAGACTTAGGCATAGTTAGAGATAATAAGTTAAGAACTATTATGTCATTTGGCACTAAATTCAAGATACCTTCTTGTAATAATTCTTTTAAAGTTTTAAAATCAATTAATCTTGATAAATATATATATATATATAAATTAGCTTCTAAATATGCTCTGCATTTAGAGGCATATAATATGTGGAAATTTACTTTATTAGAATCTATTAAAAATACTATTAGTAGTATTAAATTGTCTAGATCTTTAAATAATATTATTAATACTAAACACTCCATTAATGATTTACAAAGATCTCTTGTTATCACCTATGTTGATAAAGCCTGTAATAATTATGCTATTATCTGTAAAAAATTTTATATACAATTTCTGTTAGATTATTTAAAAAATAATAGTCTTTTTAAACTAGATTTACATTTCATTAAGAGTACCAAATTGAAAATTATCAATATGTATAGTGATTTAAATGTTAAATATACATTTCTTAAATTTCCATATATTCTGCTTATTCCTAAATTTCATAAAAATCCTATTAAATTTAGAACAGTAACTAGTGGTCATAATACTTACTCTACTACTGCGAATAAATTACTACTAAATTCTTTAAATCTAATAAATGATAGTTTACGTCAGTCTAGCAATAATTATCTTTTTCTAAATAATAGTAAAGAATTAAAGAATAAATTAACATCACTTAGAAAACTAATAGGATTTCAAACTTTTGATTTTAAATATCCTTTTAATAATATTAAGATCTCAGATCTATATGATGTAATTTTAGCTCTATACAATGCTTATATTACTAATCTATCAACTCAAACAAATTTTACAAACAAATTTTAACTTCTTCACTTTGTTATTTTCCATAATTATATTCTTCAAGGAAATAAATTATACTTACAAGTCTCAGGAGTTCCACAGGGTGGCTGCAGTAGCAGTATGTTAGCTAATTTTTACCTTTATCATTATGAAGTCTTTTACTTCAATAGATTATACATTTTACAGATATGTTGATGATCTGATTTGCTTAGTATATACTGAAAATTATGTCATAAATATAGATTTCTATTCAGACACTTTGGAATTAAATCCTAATGAAGCTACTATTAGTAAACATATTAAATTTTTGGATTTAAATCTTTTTATTGAATCTTCTAATAGAATTGTTACTAATTTATATGATAAAAAAGACTATTTTAATTTTAACATTAATAAAATCTTACCTTTTAATTCCTGCAACTCTATTCAATTGTTTAGAAATATTATACGTACTTAATTAGCTTTTCAGAATTTATAGATTATCTGATAAAAAATTTTATCCTATGCTTATACATAGCCTAAAAATTACCAGCACTTTATAAAAATATCGCTATGATTTAGTAAATGGAGTAGTTAAAGAGTTTAGATTAGCTGGATTTTCATGATTTCTATTCATAGTATTTTATAATAGCCAGACATCCCCATTCTCTTGTATTAATAATACTTTTATTTTTACATCCACTTAAACGCAAGCCTTTCTATTATAAGCCCCCCTTTTTGTAGCATTATTGTATTTCATTACTTTTTCTTGCCTTTTCGCATTACTGTTATTTATTTCTTACGAATGGCAACACTGGTCTCTTCATTCTGGGTTACAGGGTTCGACTGGTTCGAGCATATGCAGTTTTATTCCAGGTATTCTTGTTTCCTTTATTTTTCCTTCTTTATGTATATTGTCCAAGTAGAAATAGTTTATAGATATCATCTATATATTTCTTCAGAAATATACATATTTTGTGTTTGCTTCGACAAAATACTTGGACACGATGAAGAATTTTGGCGAAGTGAACAATTCCATTATTTAGACTTAACCCTTCTCCACGTGTATTGCATTAATGCTTGGATTTTATATGTTTTTTCTATTATCGATTCCATACCATTGATATTTGTTAATTATCATTAACTTGATGACTAGAAATTTGTATTTTTTTCCATTTGATTGAAGATTTGCTGTTTTTTACTTTTATTTTGTAGGTTTGTTAGAAAGTTAGGTTTTTCGAGTTCCAGCTTCTCACTATTCTATCATTGGACTTTCATACTATTATATATATATATATATATATATATATATATATATATATATATATGACTTATTGCAATAACATATGCATTTAAAATTACCTGAAATCCGAATGCTATTATTATTATAGAATTGAACATTCTCCTCATTCTCATTATGAATAAGAACTCCTTCAAACTCGTATAAATCCGCCAAACACTCAACTTTCTCTTTGAATTCTTTGTCTTTCATTTTTAAATTGGAAATGGAATGCTACCTTTCTATAAAGATTACAAGTTACTTATGAATAGTTAAAAATTAGGTAAGAGTTTAGAGTCCTACCCCACCCCTATTTAAAATAGCAGCAATTGCTTACAACTGTAATTAAATTCAGAAAGGCCAAAGTATAAATTTGTATTTTTCCCTGTGAGCCAGAATACCCTATAGCTAATTATGAATGGAAAATAGGACATGAAATTATTAATTCCCTTGCTCTTCAGAAGCATTAACGGATGTTGGCGCCGTGTCAATGAAAGAAATGGGAATAAATTCCCCGATTAAAACTCCCATTTCTGACTTACGTCCGCTTGATAATCATCTAGAAGCTTGTCAATCTCCCGGCAGCCAGATGAAGGACCCAACACTGGGCGTGGCACCAGGTCACATTCATAATTACCTAGAAAGAAGCAAAACACAGGAGTTCATTTCCGCGTAAGATAATTTTTCAATTGACATTTGACTTATCTTTAGAAATAAAAAATAGGACTTTATACGAATCGATACGAACGTTCAATTTCGGGTTGGCCTTGCACTTTTTGATATATTGTTACAACGTATCATTTGGAATCGAGGGTGTGCGCTTAGAATACAAAAAGGAGTTCAAATTTCTGGATAACTAACACGTTTATTCACAAGAACAGATTTAACAGGAAAAATATACAGTAAAACAGCACTGACATGTTCCACTCATTTCACAAAGCAACGAATACTATTCTCGAAACAATGGCGTATCTCATTTCCCAAAACAGCGGCTACCATTCTTGAAACATTGACGTATGTCAGTTGTCGCAGTTCAATGTAACTCGTATCACGTCAACTCCCTCCAACTGAGTGATGACTCCTTTTATATACTTTCTGCAGAAACTTCTAACAGTATCTCTTATCTCGCAGAATATTGATTATTTCGAGGTGGTCCTCTAACCTTCGAAATGTCACCAAATTAGCCATAAATCGCCAAATCTGACAACTCCCTCCAAACTTCATCATACAGCAACCTTATATTCACGTCCTAGGAAAGGCTACCTGTACGGGGGTTCCTCCGTCTGGTTTTCAAAAGAGACCCCAGTGGGGGCATTTTACACGTTTGTAACACTATGCATGTTGAGAAAAGTCGGAAATGCCTATTCGAGCAATGTTAAACTTGCTATTTAATGTATATTTTCCTCAGCGACTATTGAAGGTAGGTATATAATATTTGGTATAACTATGTAGAAGAACCTTATTCCATAAATTGACATTCTTATAAAAAATACATATATGCAAAAGAAAAAAAAACTTTTAAATTTATTAACACTAGTAAAAAGCTTTGGACTCGCGCCTATGAAGTAAGTATACGAGTTGTGAAATATTTCAAATTAAAACTTAATTTCGCGAATGATTATGAAATTAGAAATATGAAATTAGAAAAACATAATTTTCAATATTTGAGAATCTTAATACAAAACATCATGTTATAAGTTCTTAGAATTTTAATATTAAATTAAACACATTAAAAACAATGAAATCAAAGTAACCCTTTTAAATCGCAAAAACATATTTAATACACAGGAGCATATTTAAATTCCAATCAATACACATACATACTCTTTGATGAGCTGTTAAAAAGTCATTGTTTACTTGTTATTTGTAGTATGCGCAGTTTAAAAATTTCGCCCTATTACAGTTCCTTTTAATAATTGAAATTGTAATTCTGAAAATCTACGCACGTATGTATGCAAAATTTCATCTTCCTACCTATTGTTGTTTTTGAGAAAAGGGGATCACAAAATTCAGGTAAATGTTGGTTTCTCTTTATTTAGAATAGAGAATGGCCTTTACTTCGATCGTTCATAACAATTTTTGTCATGTCTTTGTAAAGATGCCGGAATGAACACGCAGGCATCTTATGATAAAAACAACAAGTTCATTCTTAAACTGTAGAAATCATAAAATAAACTCCACTAACGTAATTTACAAATAATAAATCAGAATGCACATGGTCCATCCATTCTACCATCGTCTGAATCTACACACACCGCGCTCCGCCAACGGCCGTACCGTGCTGAAAACACCGGTTCTCGTTAGATCACCGAAGTCAAGCAGCATCGGGCGCGGTTAGTACTTGGTGGGTGACCACCTCGGAACACCGCGTGCTGTTGGCCATCTCGGGTGCGGTATCCCCGTGGTTTGCGCGCTAGATTTGCACGCTACCACAAATGCCGCCGTGTTCATGCGGAGTACGATCACGTTAAACATGTGGGTCCGTAAGTCCTTCCGAGAGGTTGGTGGTAGGGGAAGGAGGGTACGGTCCCTGTGGATGCCTCCCCCACTGGGCTCCGGTCTAAATTGGGTGGCACTTCCCGGCCGTCCATACAGTTACCTTACACCTTTCTGGTGGGTCGGACGGTCTGGGTCTCAACAACAACACACCGCGCTCCACGTACCAACTCCTAACTCTCGCATCATCTCCCACCCTCTCGTGCTTCGCACTTCACCTCACCTCTTTATAACATGGTTGCCAGCTCCACCTTCCATCCGCAATCTACGCGGCTGCTATTTAAATTTAGACTCTTCTTTCCCCGGGGAAGACACTGCTTGAAAAATAAGAAGTGAGAAAGTTGTTAATCCGTATAACTTTTGAACACAAAAAGTTATATCTCAACAACTACTAAAGCTAATTATTTAAGGAAGTTTACTTAGTATTAGTATAATACCCAAGCAATTTTTAAATGCATGCAGTGAATGGTTTCTGCAAAAATAAATAAATGAATGAATAAAATAAAATAAATAATGCATAAACATACATTTATTTATGTAAAATAAAACATTTAAACAGTTTTGAAAAATAATAATTTTCTACAATATGTTCAGGAGTTTCAACAGAATTAAAATCAATACATTCTAACGTCATAATCAGTATTCTCTTCAACATCTTTTCGCCTTTTCATTTTCTTTTAGTGTTTTTCTACATAATTAGTTCAGCTTACTAACTTGTTCTTTGCCAAGTTATTGTAGCATTCCTGTCATGTTGTTATATGGTTTGACACCAAGATTTATCAGTGCCTTTAAGTTTCTTGCATTTCTTTCATTGAATAGTAAAAACAGCAACCTTAACATCTATTTTCAATGTTGGGAGTGCCACAAAAAGATTTATGCAACCCGGTTACAAATCACAATTCTGTTAGATTTATAGAGCCTTCGAACGTCCCCATGTAGGTAGAAGGTTCTCTAAAAGCGATGAAGTGTTCTAATAGTTTATGTAATAAAGACTATATAAGTACTCCAAATCTGAAGAACTAAGATAATTAGGCTATGCATCCGGTTTTAATCCGGATTATCCGGACTTTTGTTCCGACTCGTACGTACATTCGTCCGGATATCCAGAAAAACTAATAAATTTCATTTTTTAAAAAATGCACTGTAATAACAGACAGCAGTCAAATGCCGGTTTCGGTAGAACTGTTAAACATAAAAATTAGCAGCAATGTGAACAGCTGTGCTTTTTATGACGCAATAAAGACGAAAATTAAATTGGTAAAAACTCTCATCTGAAAAGTACGAGTGTATTCATATTTCGAAGGAACAAAAAAAATTATATATATATAATTAAATAAATAAATATATATATATATATATATATATAATTGAAAGTTAAAGTCTTGTGTTTCTTACAATCTCTTTTAATAAAAAAAATCGAAATTTTTGAGATTGTAAGTCAGAATCGAATCGACAATTAAGAAAAAATAGGTATTTTATAAAGTATATTCAGAGCAGAAATATAGAAACTACTGTATGTGTTTGTGTGTGTGCGTGTTTGTGTGTGTGTGTGACATCATAACACATGGATCACTGACTGACGAATCAGAACTATAGAACTATTAGAGAAGCAACATATATGTAAAAATCCAGTTAGATTATCAGTGTTAAATACAGCTTGTTAAAATCATAATTAAGTAAGGAATATTTATCTGACAGAGCGTAAGGTATCAAGATGTGGACAGATAACAAGGCACAAAAATAAAAGTTCTCGACATGCAGGATGTACGAAACTGCTAAAAAGAAATTTCGAAATAAATAAGTTTTCGTGGCAGTTAAATGTAATTTGACTTCATACGTCAAGTATTTTACTATGTATTTTAACAAATCTAACTACGAAGTATTTTAATTTGGTCCTCACAATGGCAAAGTTCAATCCGAATTTACTTTGACAAAAGAACATTTTCAGAATACAACTCTACTTTCCCTACAATAAATAGTTAATGTACAGGAAAAGTATTGGGATCGTGTCGAAAATCGCAACTTAATTATAGACGGATCTACACGTTCAAGCATTTTAGAATACGAAACAAACTGTTTTTAACGTGACCTGTTTGTGCGTCTGTCAGTCTCTGTGTGGGTATGTCTGCGCTTGTGTGTATGTATGTATCTATGCAATGAATGTATCCACTCCAGCTAAACAACTAATGAATCCAATTTCACAAAATTTTGTGGGTATAAAATGAGAACAAATTATATGAACTTGATTTCTTCAGAACCTGGTATGCATTCACACTGAAACTACACGCAAGAAAGGTTGAGTCAAGAGAAGATAGATATCCAAGAGTCAGCCGTTCGAGCATAAAAATCTACAAGTCGTTGGCGTGTGAGGCGACTATTTGGCGCTATTGGTATTCTCATTTTCCACGGTTGTCGGCAGGAGCGAACAAATAGTATAGCAGATGTTACTCAGAGAAATAAATGGGGATTCTTTGTTTTTAGCATTTTACAAACATTCGGAACGAGGACGAACGAACGGCCTTTCAACAGGCTCTACAAACACCTGCTTGTAGAGCAAGACTTTGTTTTTAAAATGGGATGGGATTGCTGTTCACTTCCTGTTTTCCCTACCAATGACACTTGAAAGAAAGTCGAAATTTACCTCACCAGGTACGACATCAGCACGACCTGAACCTCATTATTTTCATACGTAGATAAGGCGTTCGCAAATTTTTATTTTAAAAGACAGTTTTTATGTTAGAGATGCATTTTGTTGTGCTAAAAAAGTATGTTAATGACAAAATACTCGAAGAATGACCACAAAATGACTACTTAGCTTAAATAAATTGAAAATTTGAAGCGTTTTTATCAATAAATAAGTATCTTTAATTATTGTTAATTTTTTCATAATATGCCTTCTGGCATCGAGTGCTCCTATTATGCATATTGTTTCAACAATAGACAATATGTGTATACCAGCAAAAAATTCAATTTTACGATTCTTTAACGACAAGCACGATAATTTTTAAGGAAAGTTATGTGAAAATATGAAAATATGCCAAGTTATGTGAAATATGCTAAGTTATGTGAAAATATGAAAATTATTTTTTAAAAAAATTATTATTTAAAATTTCTATTCTTACAAACCTGTTTCAAATTTGTCAAACCTCACGAATGCAAACATTCATGAGGTAAATTTCACAAGTTCGTAACTAAGCAATTAAAACAACTTTTCCTCTATATTGTAACTGTCATTCAAAGCGTTGCTAAACATGCGACAGTTAATGCAAATGTCCACTTCAGATATTGAAAGAAATATGGGTGATGTCAACTCAATAGAGAGAGCGACGTCCAGACTTGACTTCTTTACACAGTTTTTAATGTCAACCACTTTTGTGAGTGATTCTTCTCGTAAAGCTGTGAAACGAAATTGACTTTTTTAAAGCAACTTTATTTCGGGATCGGAAATCAATCCTACCCACAAAATATCTATTTAATAGTGTAAAGTATTTACTATTAAATAGATATAATGTAATATGATGTATAATAGATATTATGTAAAAATAACAGTATTTATTTTTGCATAATATTAAGTATTTATTTTTTCTGCAGGATAATATTAAGTATTTATTTTTACTGCAGGATAATCCTGTTGCCTGATTTGATTATTGGTCGGAGAAAAAACGTGAGTTCATTTTCCGTATTTCAGCCCTTTCTTTCCTTTTAGCTTTTAACTGTAAAGATGGGTCAAAAAATCCACGGGACGATACTTTATATACATGTTAAACATCATTTTAAAAATCTGATGTGGACACACATGACTTTAACTACATTTATTCCCCCCCCCTTCCCAATCCATTCAATTGAGTTTTAATTGAACAAAAATACATGGATAATCACATTGAATTCGCAGTTTTATTTCAAACAATTATCCATGTTATTTTGCGCCATTAAAACTCAATTGAATGAATTGGGAAAGAGAAAATAAATTGGAGTCTGCAGTGAAAGTCATGTGCTGTCCACATCAGATTTTTTTAAATGATGTTTAACATGTATAGTATATACAGTATCGTTCCGTAGATTATTTTGATTCATTTCTAGAGTCAGAAGCTAAAAAGAAAGAAAATTTCCAAACGGCTGAAATACGGAAGATGAGCCAAAACGTGCAATAATATCAGTCAACTAAATATTTTTTATTTTCTTATTTTTGCATGCAAACCTATGGATCCCATGGAATCATACAATTTTATCATTATTACAAATTTACTCTTTTTCTTATCACTTAATTTAAAATTCGTTAATTAATCTACTTAGAGCTATTTTAAAAGATCCTTTTCACAAACAAAACTTTGAAATTGAGCAACAACATAAGATATTCACAAACAAAGCTTTATGGACAAGAGAACACCCAAATAATCACCACGAGCAACACTGCTCACGCACGAATAAGTTGCGCATATTTAGTTTTAAGTATATATCTGGCAGAACCTATCTGAAACTTTGTTGCGTACCTTGCATTTGGAAATAAAAATACCTAAGTTTATATGAATATTTTCATTGTTTCCATGTTCTTCAATAAAATAAAAAGGACGGCCACAAAGAAAGCTTTTTAACTTCTCTTGTACCCTTCTTCAAACATCTGCCCCTTTCCCCCTTGAAAGTTCTTTAAATTCAAGAACATTTCCTGTTTTCATCCGCAACATCTCGAGTCCCTCTTCTCACGATAAAGACATAACTCCGGCGCAATTAAACGTTCTTCTGAATTTAATGACTGTAGATTTTGTGTCTGGGCAAGATAAACATGGAAACCCAAAAGGGGTTTGTAGCTTCCATGCACCATAAAATTTAACAGTTATGCAGTTAGTTCTACGGTCGTTTGTGCAGGCACTCATAAAGTTCGTTAAATGTGAAACAAATGCCGAATTCAGTTCAAATGCATTTGTTTCGACTACAAGGTGCGATAAATAGGAATAACTGGCACGAAATGTTTTACTGAATGGCACTTTCGCCTGAATGACTGGGGGTATTTCCAGTCATTGTTTCGCATTCATGGATTTAATTGTTTTTTTAAATAAACAGCTAGCTGTTCCTAACTTGCAACTTGCGCTACCATATACTCACTCACAAAGTTTGATAAACTTGGAAATAGTTCTTCATCTGAATCATTTTATAGATGACAACTTTATTCATTTATTTTGTAAAATGCCTTGCTACCCCAACCGGAAATCGAATCCTAGATCTCCGAACTGGCCAGCCAATTGCAAGCTCTTATCGTTAAAGTGGGCGCTGCATTCTCTACCCTCTAATGTTAGATTGGCGGACAACTGACAATCTCACTGACTACATCCTACTATTTTTACCTCAGGTTAGCCTCCTGACACTACTATTTTTACCCAGGTTAGTATCCTGCGTCGTTATCCTCTCCATTTAAAATCGGCACTCCATCTTCCAGAGTCCACTGAATCCGTACTAGTCGTACTAGAGTCACTTTCAGACCTCCAACCTCTTTGCACTAACCTACAGGGTTGATTTGTTCAGGCGCCATTGTAAAGAGCCTTGCTGTCCCAACCGGGAATCGAACATTGAATCTCCCAACTGGCCCGCCGACGCTCTACCGTTGAGCTACTAGGACGAAATTGCAAGCTCTTATTGTTGAAGTGGGCTCTGCAATTTACTTGCTTTCTTTATTTATCGATTTATTTATTTATTTTACAAGGTTTTTTTTTTAACGTACACAGAAAATTTAATTGCAGTAGGTGTTTTCATTCTTGAGTTATTCTATCTACACGCACACAGAGAGATGAATATTTTCCCAAGAAAAAAATTTAAAATGGGCTCAGAAGGTTCAATAAATGTGCTTATCTGTTAAAATCTGTAAACATAAATTCGGGAAAACTGCATTTTATACAATAGCATGAGAAAAAAAGTAAACATTTGAAATCACAATAAATGCGGTCATACCGTTAAAATTCCACCATTGATATGTATTTTTATTTTAAAAATTTCATCAATTTATATGAAGATGGGCCGCGAAGACAGCATATACAAAGATAATCCAACCTATTTCTTTACCAAAATGGTTCAGACTGATAAAATTCGAGAATCACTGACTGGTGTAGGTCAATAAAACGCCCATCATTACTCGAGAAGTTAGGAAAGAA
Organism: Amaurobius ferox; assembly: GCA_951213105.1. Taxonomy (NCBI): domain Eukaryota; kingdom Metazoa; phylum Arthropoda; class Arachnida; order Araneae; family Amaurobiidae; genus Amaurobius; species Amaurobius ferox. Next base: position 165,302,466 of record OX578134.1, on the reverse strand, counting down.
ACAGTCAAAGATTGCTTCAACTCTCCAAGAACCCCTCTAAAGTGCCCCATAACTGATAAGTTTCACCCGCAAACGAATTTATTTCAAGAAGAGTTTCAACGCGATCGTTTTCACTAATTTTCGCGAGATTAAACATTATTCTGAGCCACGACCTCTCACACACACACTCCGGGGTAGTGTCTAGGTCGACCTCGTCCACCGACAGTGTTATCCATCATGTGATGCAACAGCTCTGACGAAGTTGAATGTTGAGCTATCTAGCGACGTATCAGACATTATAACAAACTTACGGCAAGCATTAAACTATGTTGCTGTGGGCCATGACGAAAGACCGTGTTATGGCCTATTTTGAAGTTTTTCTCCTAAAAAGTAGAATTTATAGAGTCGTATTCATACTTATGAATGTCGACACAAGTATTTGATATGCTTTTTTTTCAACTCGCAATTATCCCAACAGATTAACACATTTTGATTTCGAAGAAAAACAGTGACACAAATTAAAACTTTCTAGCAACTCGTTCAGGTTAGTCATCAATAGGTTTACCCATTGTTATTAACCATTAAAATTTGATTATGAAAATTTCATGAAAATCGCTTAGTTCTTTCGAGACATATGCTTGCAAAAAAAAAAAGTGAAATATCTAATATATTGAGGATGACTTGTAATAACTCCCAACGACATCGTTTAATGGATAGTCTGAAATTTCTGGTTAAAAATAGAGCATTAATAATTAATAATTATTAATGTATATAATATATATATATATATATATATATATATATAATATATATTATATATATATATATATATATACTATTACGATAAAGTGAGACAAAATAGGATATATCCCAAATAAGCCTGAAATTAAAAAACTATTCACTACAAAGGAGGAGGCGCAAATGCTGCTCAAATTCCCTAGTAGAATACATGAATGAAAGTAGAAAAGAACGGGAGTGACCATATGAATTACATAAGAAT
>OX578134.1:165276487-165296487 GCA_951213105.1 Amaurobius ferox | reverse complement strand
TTTTGGAAAAACTCGAAAACCGGGAAACTAAAATGTACAAACTTGGTATGCCCTTGTTTTTGTGGTAGATTTTAATTCTTGGGATTTTGAACATTATCGGAATAACAAATCTCGAGTCCTCCTCAGGAATGTACTCGTTTTGGGGTAATAATTTCAGAACCGGAGCACCAAGATATGGAACCTTACCCTCCCAGTCCGTCCTGGGATCGCCATAGGAATGTCATCTGTTTTCGGGTATAACCTGAAATTCGGTGCAAGTATAAAGTTCATATTTGGCTTATCGCTGTCTCTCGTGGTATATTTCAAGTTTTTGGATTTCGAACCATACCATCTTAACCGTCCTGAGGCCACCATAGGAATGTACTTGTTTTTGAGAAATAACTCGAAAACCGGAATAGCTGGAAAATTTGGTATGCCTTGTTTTATGCATTTAAGTTACATACATTTTAATAAATACATTTTCCATACATTAAATTACATAAAAATTAATTAAAATGTATTCTTTGTCTTTCACTTGTTGATGTTTCCGTATAATCTTTCTATATTAAAAAGAAAAAATAGTTGACACCGCCGTCGTTGTTTGACAAATCTCGCGTCCCTCCAGTTTCTCTTTTTCGTAAACTACAAACTACAAAAATATGAAAGCTAGTACATTTGTAGAAGAATGTTAGGGGGAACACGGTGAAATAAACAGTTTTCCGATTTAAACTTTAATTTACGAGATATTTAATGTTATTTAATATTTTTAAGTCAAACGAAGAGTATTTGAGCTGCGAGTTCGCATCCTGGGACAGACTAGCAATAGCAAGACCACACATTTTTGTAAGCATATACAGTACACTAAACAAGTAATTGAACAAAAGTCTTTGTACTAATATTTTGTCAATTTTATATCATCTTGGCGTTTATATTTTGCTACATGCATTTTACTTCACTTTCACTCCCCAGCTCCCTGAAATCAAAGAATGGGATTACGATGAATGAATGTTGCTGCAACTTTCCTTTCAGCGCATGATAGTGAGTGAACTTGCTAAAAATGGGATATACTTTTTTTTCTTTTCTTAATTTCTCATATTTAGGATTCTCATTTTATTTTGAAAGGTTGTAAAGAACCTTGCTTCCCCAACCGGGAATCGAATCCTGGATCTCCGAACTGGCCAACCGACGCTCTACCGTTGAGCTACTGGGACGAAATTGCAAGCTCTTATTGTCGAAGTGGACCCTGCAAGGTGTATAAAAAATTTTAACATTTAAATATGTCACAGTTGTTTATATCTATTTATAAATGAATCTTTTCCTCTAAAAGTGCACGAGCCCTAAAAATTCAATATGGGCAAAGAAAAAAAAAAAAAAAAATCTAATTAATTTTTTAGGGGGGGGGGGGGGTTTACGATAGTTTATGTTTTTGAGAGACTGTACCTAGTATTTGCAGCTCCTCCTCTTTCAGTCTTGAGGTTCGTTGGTTCTCTTGCACAGTCGATCTTCGAAACAGCCGTATGTTGCATTGTGTTATTGGTGATTATATACGCTGCTAAATTTCCTTATACACTTTCATTGTTCGATTTTTACGAAACGAAGCCCTTTTCTTAAATTTAGATGTAGTGTGTGAATTATTTAAAGACTTAATGGGTCGAGTCAATGAAGATCCAAAGGGCAGTCGTGGGTGGCAGTCGGAATGGATGAAGCTACAGGGTTTGCGAACGTAGCGAGCAGGGACGAAGCCCTCTTAGTTATATACCAAATTATGAGGATAAAGAAATTTTTTAACAACTCTAGAATCAAGCAATGTGTTAATATACGTTTAAGTATGTTCGACTTGGAGGGAAAACTTCGTATTCCCAGCGACATACGAAGCAATACATCAGAAACCAAACTGTAAGCAGTAATTACTAGTATCCCATTAAATTTGTCATGTAAACGCCACAGATTACACCACGATGAGCGCGTATACTATAATTAATCCCAATCAGTCCACGTCAAGCGGTTATTAGAGACAATAAACCTAAGTTATGCTTTTATTCATTTTTTTTTTTCCATGAGAAATTTGTTCCAGAATCCCAAACAATTTCTAGGATCTAAATTGAGAATATACTAATGTCTTAAAACGTTTCGTAAGAGATCTCTAGGAACCATTGGAAAAGGGACGCGTGCTATGCAATTTTATGTATGGATTCATTATATACAAAATTAGAACTAAATAAAAAAAATGTGATGTGGGCAGAACACGACTTCCCTACAGGCCCGAATTTATATTCGCTATCTTAATCTATTCAACTGAGTTTATGTATACAAAATGACACGAATAATTATTTGAAATAATATACATTTTTTCAGTTTTAATACTTTTTTTCGTTTGACAACTTTACGCATTTCTAAATGTTGCCAGCTCTTAAAATCCCCCCCCCCCCCTCTAGAAAAACTAAAATATCTCGAAAACGGTCTATCTTAGAGTAATAAGGTTAATCCTATATTTGTTTCATCGTTAAAAATAATACATAAGACAAGCATTTCATGAATACATCTAAGCATTTAATCTTTTATTTCAGATTATTTTAACGATTCTTGTAAACTATTTAGTAAAAAATCTGATGTGGGCAGCATATGACTTTCCTTATATAATGCAATGAATTTACTACTTTTACAGTCAAAAAATAATGTATAAGATCAACGGCGCTGTGTTTTTATCGTTGAATTGTACATTTGGCGATTTTCCGGATGACAACATGAAAAACTATTTCAAAATACTTAATATACTTCGCGATAAGCAATTATCAATATTGATAGCATCCTCAATAAGCGGTAGAATCCATATATTAAAATACCTTAATAATTACGTCATCAATCAGACGTAATTTTCATTAATTTAGCGTTATTTTTGCAATTTTGACGATATTTTTGTCAATCTCGGGCGAAATATCGCCAAGTCAGAAATAATTTGCTAAATTATTCGCTAAGAGTGTCAAATGCACCAAGTGTTACAGACAAACGGAGAGAAGAGTATTTCTTATATACTAGAAGGTATGCTCATCATATGACGAAAATCAGAATTTGCGATACATTACTTCCCGTTTGGCGCCATTTTTATCAATTTGGCGATATTTTTGTCATTTTAGCAACATTTAAAATACAGTGACCGCCGCTTATAAGAAACACGTTCGTTTCGCTCGTTTTGTTTCTTATAAGCAGTTGTTTCTTAAATCCGGAAATTTTTTAAATATCGTTCTTCCATTGTAAATACTAACTATTGAACACAATTTTACAGAATTTAAAAGATAAATGTATATAAGTAAAATATTAGTACATACATAATACATTTGTAAATTGAGTTTTGCATTCAAAAATATTTCTTATTTTACGAATTAAGCCTTACAACTTAAAATATTATCTATATGTATGCATATACTAGTATGTAATTAAATAAGAATAAAAAGTAAAACTCATAGGTCGTTCATTTATGTATAAGAGCATAGTACATTTTCATACATACCGTAATCTATTACTGAGGAACAGCAAAAAATTTATCCAGTGTTGTTTGTGCTAATGAGTCTGTGATTAGTTTACGTACATCCATTTCTAAATCATAAAATAGTCCATAAACTTTTTCTGATGCCCCTCTATGTTCAAGAGTTTTTCTAATTATAGTTAGGGCTTCTCGCGACTGTTTGGCTGTAGGAAAATTTTCTTCTTGTGGAACGTCGTCTTCATTTTCTTCTTCATTGCAAACATTCTGAATTTCCGCCACTATGTCATCATCACTTTTTTCTTCAGATGTTTGTAAATTTTCATCGATGTGAATCCATTCTTCGAAATGTGCTTCTAATTCTTCTACATCTTCTGCTGGTATGTCAACATTATTTTTCAAAAATCCTGCTTTACGGAAGCAATTAAAAATGCATATGTCAGAAACATTTTTCCATGCGCCTGCGATCATATGGATAGCATCAAGCAAGGTTATTTTCTTGCTTATTTCGTAAGCCGATCCTTTCTCTTCATCAATTGCATCTACTATTTTCTGTCGCAAATTTGACCGATACAGGGTTTTAAATGCTTTAATAATTCCTTGGTCAAGAGGCTGTATGATGGAAGTTGTATTGGGTGGCAAAAAACAAAGTTCAATGTTTGTCAGCTGTACTACAGGATGAGCCGAACAGTTGTCAAGGATTAAAAGAATTTTTTCTCTTCCCATCAGTTCCCTGTCCCACTTTAACAAAAAGTCTTCAAAAATTCTACTTGTCATCCAGGCATTCTTTGAATTTTCGTAGATCACTGGCAATTTTTTTATTCCACTTAAACAGCGCGGACGTTTGCTTTTGCCAATAACTAAAGGGCTCTTTTTTACAGTTCCCGTCATATTTGTTGTTAACAGAACTGTAACTCGATCTTTTTGTTTTTTTCCAACGGAGGATAGATCATTTTTGAACATCATTGTATACTCGGGCATCGCTCTAAAATAGAGCCCAGTCTCGTCAGTGTTAAAAATTTGATGAGGAGCGTATTTTTCTAATAGAGGTGGTAAGCTTTGCGTAATCCATGAAGATGCCGACTCGGAGTCCGCGTCCTGCTTCTCTCCATAATTTTTTTTGTACACAATGTTATTTCGTACTTTCCAGCGGCTTAACCAACCATCAGTCGCACGGAACTCTTTTTCTCCTAATTTTTCCGCAAAATTTTCTGCTTTTTTCAGTAAAATTGCCCTACTGATAGGAGCGTTCTTTAATCTGGCGTTAGAAAACCATTGTAAGAGTGCTTCCTCTATAGCAGCTGCCTTTCCTTCTCGTTTCCGTTTTCTTTGAAGATTACAATTTGGCGTCAAAATTTCATTTCTGCCTTTCAGGATTTTACATAATGTTGAGTGCGGAATTTCTAATGCAGAAGCAGCTTCTCTTTGACTACACAGAGGTAGAGAATCATACTTTTTAAGTAAACTTTGCTTTTCAAGCAAAGTAAGGGTTTTTCTCTTTTGCGACATGCTTCCACTAGCAAAACATAAAATGACTAACTAAAGCTGTACGAATCTTATTTGAGTGCATAAGCAGAGATGCCTTTCCTTATCAGTATGTTTCCTTAACTGCCAAAAGATTAAAACTCGTTTCTTACTGGTTTGGGGTTGTTCCCCCTAAGCCTTTCTACGGAGAAATTCTCTGTCATCCTTTGTTACATAGCAAACTCCCACCCCCTCCCCGTACGCCCAGAGACAAGAGATAACAACTCGTCCTTCAGTTAACCTTAAACAAATGGATTTTTTTCTTTTTTACACCCGCGTCGCAAGGAAATCAACAAATTTTCTGTAGAAAACTGTTTCTTATAAGCGGAATCGTGTTTCTTATAAGCGACACAATTTTAATGTTAAAATGAAGTTTGTATTTGTTTCTGTCGTTTTGGGTCTTATAAACGGCTGTTTCTTATAACCACTGAATCTTATAACCGGCGGTCACTGTAGTCACCAAGTTGGCAACGTCCCGTTAAATTTCTCGCCAAACGTTACGGACAGACAGACGGAGAAATGTGTTATTCTTATAGTCTACGCTTATGTTCTTTCCCAGATATTGAACTCTCATCATCTATTCGTCATTTTCATTGATTTAGAGTCATTTTTATTAATTTGGCGAGACTTTCGTTAATTTGGTAACATTTAAAAATTCGCCAAGTTGGCGACATTCTGCAAAAATCTCGCCAAGCGTTATGGACGGCGTAAATAAGTTATTCTTGTAGCAGATAAATGACTATTAGCGTTCAAATACAAAAGTATTATCTAAAGTATCTTTTCACATGAATGGAACTAACGAAATCCACGAGAATGATGTCACTCAATTTATCGCATGATATTACTTATGTAAAGCGAACATATTTCACAATAGGTAATATTTTTTCATTTTATATGATTTTTGGATAGTCTCAAGATGGTTATCTTAAAACAAGTTTTGTGTATCTAGCCATTCAAGTGATAGATGGAAAAATGTTGGAACAAAAAATTCGAAAATTTATAAATTTTTCGAAAAAGAAATCCAAGAATTAGATTTTTCTCATGACTTTTCCGTCAAAGCCCAGGTGTATTTCTAGCTTCAACAGTTTGGGCTGTGTCATTAATCCCGCATTCAATCAGTCTCATCCATCCCTCAGTTAGTATCAATCAACTGTATATTAGATATTCATTTTAAAAAAAAGCTCCCCATCCTTTTTCGCTCCGGGCGCAAAATACTGATTTACGGCTTTGACTTTAATGCGGAATTTAGAAATATATATTTTCTATTCAGCGAGCAATTTACATTTAAATGAATAAACCTGAGACAGAAGAAACACGCGGCCGTAAAGAACTGCAGACCGTACCTGTTGATTACCTATCCTTTTATACATAAAAAGGACCGATGCCCATTCATCCTTTATACATACAAGCATTCATATTCAAATGTCTACCTGCCGATCAGTGATTCCAGAGGCGCGCCCCCTGGCCCATAAAAGATCCACAATAAAAGACGCCTGCGACATATTCTTTGACTGACCCACATCGACACCGTTAGTCAAAAGCAGCGATTAGCCATTAAAAAGACTCCAGAAGGACGACTCTTGATGACCAAACCGATTGGATTCACGAAGCGGCGGCTCTCGACAGATAAAAGACAGAGAGAGGGTCAAGAAAGGAATAAAAAGTTAGAGGGGATAAGGAAAAACAATTGCCTCACCTGGAGATGCAAATTTTTTTGCCCTCTCCAGTCAATAGACCCGTTTTAGAACGACACAATAGGCTACGCGTAGAGGTGTTTCATTTTACGGCGGTGTTATGACGAAACATACGTTTTTACGGGAGGTAACAGGGTTTCATTTGCTGACGATTAATGATAGTTAGGCACGACCCCAGACAAAATTCCTGGCCAGTTTTGTAATACAAGTTTTTCGCGTGGCAGCGCGACTTTCTCTGCATGTCCTAACGAATTGTTTCGACATGTTTAGAAGTATTTTGTTCGCTTCGAGTTTATATACCAACTAGTGAGTGAGTACCCATGGAAAATCGTTGAAAGTTTTTATTCACTGCACGTTAATAAATGTAAAAAATCTTTAACTTTGATTTTTTTTTATACCACAGATATTGTTACGAACGTGCAAAATGTCCCCTCTCACTAAAGTTTCTCTTGAAAACCAGACGGACAAAACACCTGTACACGCAACCTTTCTTATGACATGAATCTAGGGTTGCCATATACTGAAGTTCGGAACTGGGTTGCCAGATGTGGCGATTTATTGTCCATTTGACGACTTTTCGAAGATTCGAGAAACACTCCGAAATAACGAATATTCTACGAGATATGCGAGATTTCCAGAAGTTTCTATAGAGTCTATAAAAGGAGTCATCACTCAGTTGGAGCACAGTTGACGTAATACGAGCCACATTGTACTGTGATATTCGTCAATGTTTTGAGAATAATAGCTGCCGTTTTGTGAAATTAATGGAGCATTTAAGTTCTGTTTTATTGTATATTGTTCTCATTTACGCTGTTTGTGAATAAACGTGTTAGTTATCTCGAAATTTGGACTCATTCTGGTATGTCGAGTGTACACCCACGATTACAGGGGATAGATACATCGTAATAATATCCTAAAAAGAACATATATACTGTTATTTCATGGGGTGGTGCAAAATATTTCATCGAATAGAGTTGATTATTAATTATAAAAGTACTAATTGATAATTAATAATTCGTGTATAAATTGACAAAACCATCATAGCCAAAGGCATCCTTTAGAGAAGGAGTTCTTACTTAATAAATAGGTCGCGAGCCAAAGGGGATCGCCGCACCTTAGCTTTCAAAGAAAATCAAAAACACCGGTAATCTCCAGGAAGAAAAACGTATTGAAGTCCAAGACGATGAATTTTGTGTCCGCTTTTTAACAGGGCCTCTATGTTCGGTCTGGATAAAATTGAAACAAATAATACTACAGTTTTTGACTACGCATTTAAGTGAAGCTGGCTAATCTGCGCTTACTGTCATCAAAACTGAAATTGAACCAGACAACCAGAACACGACTGGATGTAGCTTTCCAAAAACGTGACCACAGTTTAAAGAACTATAACACTCGTGCAAAGGCAGAGATTCTCACTGAACAGATGTGGACGATTATTTCAATATTTTTACTTACCTTATATACATAATATAATGTTGAAGGACGGTTGAAGACCCAGACCGTCCGACTCATCCTGAGTGAGCAACTAATTGGACGGCTGGACATAGTATAATGTATAATGTCCGGCCGTCCAATTAGTTGTTATCCAACATAGTATAATGTATAATTACTTTCCTTATATACATAGTATAATGTATAAGGAAAGTATTGTGACGGGATCGAAAATTCGAATTCGAGTTTTCGACGGGAGAGCACGTTTCAAGCATCCCTGATCACGAATCAAACATTTTTGAGGTGATGATTTGTCAGTGAGACTGTGGAGACGATACCTCACGAACAAATGGAGCGATTCGAATGAAATTTGATACAAAAAGCACAATCCGTGAATACTGGAAGCCTATTGTTTTTAAACGTAATCGAATGTTCAGAACCACCCTAAATTTTCAAGTGAAATTTTGAAAAAATCATCAAAAAGTCAAAACTTTCAATAAAGTTACGCAAATAGCCATTTCTTAGGTAATTTTTCCTTAGCAAACGATGGACATAAACTTTAGGAGGCTAGCATGAACCGTTCTCGAGTCGATATTTTTAAAATAAATTTATCAAAAAAATCCCATAAATTAAAAAAAATATATTAACTGTTGAGAAACATGTTCACTTCCATACGTAATATCATGCGATACATTGGGTGACATCATTCTCGTGGATCTAGTTCGTTCCATTCATAAGAAAAGATACATTAAATAATACTTTTGTATTTGAACGCCAATAGTCATTTATCTGCTATAAGAATAACTTATTTCTCCGTCCATAACGCTTGGCGAGATTTTGGCGAAGAATTTGGCGGACTGTCGCCAACTTGACGACTTTTTTAATGTTGCCAAATTAACGAAAAATCTCGCCAAATGGATAAAAATGACAGTAAATCAATGGAAATGACGACTCATTGACGAAAATTCAATATCTTGGAAAGAATATAAATATCTACTATAAGAAAAACCAATTTTTTGTATATTACAATATACATTAAATGAACGACCTCTTTCTTGTTGCTTGTTACTCTCAAGGAAAGTGCGCCTGTCTGTGGAGAAAAAAACTTTGACTCAAAAACCGCGAAAAAATAGAAGAAGGAATGAAAAAAAAACTTTAAAGTTGAGCGTGCATTTATTTATGATTATAGATGGAATGGCGTTTTGAAGGGTGAAAATGTGGAACCATGCAATTTTTCTCTTTCATTTTTTCTTTTTCCCAATAAACCACATCTTTTATGAGTCCTTAGCATTTTTTTTTTAGGATATATTTCTCAGAAACATGGATTTGATTAAAAGAGTTTTGCCTCATCGGTTATCATCACACCGACGTGGGATTGATACGTGAGGTATACGCCCCGAAATGAGAAGACACGTTAATAAGCATTTCCTTACTCATAGAAGATATAACTCATTTTTACTAAATAGATGTACAGATTGCGAAGTCAAGTCCAGGAGTTGATCTTGGGTCATCGAAAACAAACGTTAAAAACCCCCTGAGTTTAAGCGATGATTAAAAATTCGCTATTTAAAGGCAGTTCAGTTAAAGTTTTTAATACATTTCAATTAAATAGTTTATGCTACTCCTAGCATATCGAAATCAATATTTGCCTGAATTTTGTGATTCTTTTTACTCGAAAACTACAACTTCTGTATATTAAATACTTCCCCAGCAATTTGTATTTCATTTCATTGTTTTCCTGTATTCTTATTTGTTTAATATAATATTCAAATTCTAAAAACTTATATGTTGTTTTGTATTAGGAATTTCAAATATTGAAATTAATTTTTTATGCGTCGAATTTCATAATCATTTGTTACATTAAGTTTTAATTTGAAATCTTGCTCGGCTTTTTTCTAATTTTAAAATAAGGAATGGACTTTTGAAATAGGAATTCCATTGCTTTCCAAAGACAACCAATCTTTGGATAAAGCCCATTCATCCCATCCTGTTGAAACTGGTGCCAGATTTTAAAATCATAGAATGTATCAAAAAATCCAAATAGTAGATTATCTGTACATACAAGGAAGGATCAAAATGTTCGGAGACTGCTGATATCTCCAACCCTGATTGTAGGAGAGGGAAACTAGTTTACCGTGGCGTAGAGGCACATGTGACGAGAGGTGTGAAAAGGAAAAAGCAGGTCCACAGTGCAGAGTTTTTCCAGACAATGCGTGTCAGCGAACTGTAGTCGTTCGCGTTCGTCGAAAACGGAAATGACGTTTGAAGAACAACGTGCGAATATCAAATTCTGCCAGCGTTCGAGGAAATCTCCGACAGAAACATTTCACCTGCTACAGTAGGTTGAAAACCCAGACCACACGACAGACCCGAAGGCTTACTGTCTGCTGCAGTAGGTGTAATATTTCTGTCGGCGATTTCCGCAAACGCTGGCAGAATTTGATATTCGCACATTGTTCTTCAAACGCCATTTCCGTTTTCGACGAACGCGAACGACTACAGTTTACCGACACGCATTGTCTGGAAAAACACCTGCTTCTTTCTTTTCACATCTCGCGCCACATGTGCCTTTGCGCCACGGTAAAATAGTTCCCCTCTCCTCCAATCAGGGTTGGAGATATCAGTCTCCGAATTTTTTGATCCTACCTTGTATATATATATATATATATAATTGAAGAATTTTTATTTTACTTATATATACCTGAGATTGATCATTAATAGAAAATGTTCTATATAGCAAAAGTATATATATATATATATATATATACAAGGTGAATATATATACCGAGTGAAGTAAATTCATACAATTGTATTTATATGGCGATAGTGTTGCCAATTGGTCTTGTATCCGAATTTTTAAGTATAACCTCTCTGACTTGGATTTCAAACATTATTTTTTGAATATATTGATATTGGGATATTAAATAACCACGTGTGAAGTGATTTCATGCATTAGTATTTTAAATTAATTGTTATATTTTTATAGTGTGTCCTTTTTGGTTTGTTTTAGCGTATTATAGTAAACATTTGGATTTTTACAAGTTATTGAAAGTGTATATGTATGTATGTAATTTTTTACAGTTTTATAAGAGTCATGAAGAAAATAGTGTAGGGAGTATCGACTACCGGGAGCGTTTGCCATGGCGGAAAAAAGCTTTAACCGGAGTGTTGGGGGTCGCAACTCCCCCCGGCCGTTACTTCCGTCACTTATCTAGAAATTTTACGAGTACATTGCTACTTGTCCTATTTGGGAATTTATATATATATATATATATATATATATATATATATATTGATGGTTGGAGGATGTAGTGTGCTGTTGCTGTACGTTCGGCTGACAAGCATATCCACTTACACGTGGCCATTGCACATGTAAGTTTATATTTCTGCTTTTTAATTCTTTTGGATTTTATTATTTTTCCTTCCATTAGCCAGTAGACAGTTCCAATGGGGGTTTATAGTGATATACTATCGCCATTGTTAGAAACTGGCTATTCGTTCGACTTTATTCGGATTGTATGGCCGTCCTGCTGGGTGTGCAACTCCGAATTAACCACCATTTTTTATGTTGTAAGCATAGAGTCTAATGGCATGGCCTAGTCACCATTTATTAGTTCCAACTTATTGTTCTTCTTTATCTTGAGCTAATTGTTATTGCTTTTTCGCCATGTTTGCTCTTTCATATATTTTTATATATAATTATATATTTATTAAGGATTTTTGTATACATTTATACTCATGTCCTTCTCGATTTTATTTTATCATTCCATTAATTATTCCCCTCAACCCCCTTTTTACCATTATAGCGATAAGTTACCTGCTATTTTTATCCTATTAGTCTTGGTCTGTAGTTACTTAGGTTAACACTTATTTGTAACGGATGTGCTAGAGATGGGCTTTTTATACTTACAGTAGTTTATGCAGAGTTTTCGCTTATAAATATCAATTTTTAAATATATTTTATATATATATATATTTATTGTTGCCATTCGGCAAATTATAGTAAATTACTCACATTCAATATTATGTTGTTTGATTGTGCATATAAAAAATAAAAACGTTGCAAATAAAACAATGTCTATAAAGCATATACATATTCATTTTAAATAATTATCGCCTTGAACCCCAATTTGATTCATTTGCATTTTTTAAATCTCAAATGGAAATCGCCAAGGTTAACTTTGAAACCATCTGTTTTTCCAAGACCTAAAAACAGAAAAGAGCCTTTGGAAATTACTGGGAGTTTGAGCGCCATCTGTCGATCAGTGGGGCGACCAGGAAATTGTGTATCACCTGGACAGAATTAACTTCTTCCTTACGAAAAAATCCGAGTGTTTTGAAGTACAAGATTTCATTTACTATAATTATAAATGTGGGGTTATCACCATTCTGTGATTGCACAGAAAAATAAATAAAGATGCCAATGTGAATTTATGTAGTAGTGTCTGTAGGCCGGGTCCAATAAGAGAGACACAGTCGCGGGCACCCTTTAGTGATGTCCACCTTTGTGACTTTGAACATCCAGGAGAGCAAGTGCCCCCTCTTGCCTTCCCTTACGGGCGCCCATGGACACATGCCCTGATGTGAGATCTCCTTGCTTAAGAATATATTTCACGGATTCTCGAACATGGGTCGGAGTATCCATCTCTACTAGTGGAAGCATTGCCATCTCTACTAGTAGAGACAGTTATGCTTATATTCTGTTATATTTCCCTAGAAGAGAGTTTCTGTACTGTGAAAGTCTCCTTGCCGTGAAACTACTTTCACAGGAAAGTATGCAAGATGTTAGACGTACACATACCCGAGATTCAGGCGGTGGATGTGGTAACCTTAAACGATAACTATGGGTAAGCCCGGCGAAATCTGAAAGAAGCCGATACCAAGAGGAGATTTTTCTCAAACTCACAATTTTAATTTTTGACAGCTACAGTGGCGTCGCCAAAGGAGAGGGGAGATTTGGAGGTTATAACCCCCTGAAGAACTCATCGAATTTCGAAAAAAATATAGCATATGGAGAAATGGAAAACAGCGTATTTAGTTAACAACACTTTCCCCCACCTAGAATTTTTTTTTCTGGTGACGCTAGTGAACAGCCGTGTGTTAACATTTATAGATATATTTTAAGCACGAAACAACAGTTGTTAAGAGACATTAATAAGGTTATGCCGAGTTCCGTAACGGACTTTCAAAAATATTCTTAAAGTGTTTGTTAATGGCATGGGCAATTATATTTAGTGAAATGCGTTGTACTCTGGTTAATTTATAATTTAAAAACAGCACTTAAATGCACAGAAATCTAGTGTAAAGTCTGTTGAAAATGCCCTCCGTTAGCAACAATACGCATATAAATTTGAGAAAAAGTACTATGGCGTACTTGGAGAAGTATTGCACATATCACCGTATTACAGCATCTGGCAACCCATAAAATATGGCGAGTATTTATTGTTTCTTATATTAGTATTGTGCCTTCCTGATGACGATTCCTACTCATGCTCTACAATTTTTTAATTTACATTTCTCTTGCTTTCTATCTATTTGGCTTCGTTGCCGTGTCTCTATTTTTCACTTCTTTAATTCTCTCCTAAGGGCGCTGCGATTACTTTTATTCTATTGGTCATAGTCACATAATTATAGATAAAACTAATATTCACACTTAAAGACCCTGCTGCCTTCCCCCCCCAAAAAAAAAGAAGATTTAGGTCCTTTATATATATATATATTTAGGTATGTATTGTAAGATTTCTACATATTTAAGAAAATCTGATGTGGGCAACACATTACTTTCCATATAATATGCAACGCATTTACTACTTTCACAGTAAAAAAATACGTTTTTCTTATAGTAGATACTTATATTCTTTCCAAGATATTGAATTTTCGACAATTAGTCGTCATTTTCATTTATTTGGCGTCATTTTTATCCATTTGGCGAGATTTTCGTTAATTTGGCAACATATTAAAAAGTCGTCAAGTTGGCGACATTCCACCAAATTCGTCGCCAAAATCTCGCCAAGCGTTATGGACGGAGAAATAAGTTATTCTTATAGCAGATAAATGACCATTGGCGTTCAAATACAAAAGTATTACTCAAAGTATATTTTCTCATGAATGGAACGAGCTAAATCCGCGAAAATGATGTCACCCAATTTATCGCATATTGCATATGAAAAGTGAACATGTTTCTCAACAGTTAATATTTTTTTTTAATTTATGGGATTTTTTGATACATTTATTTGAAAAATGTGCAATATCTCGAAAACGGTTCATGATAGCGTTCTAAAGTTTATGTCAATCGTTTTCTAAGGAAAAATTACATAAGAAATGTCTATTTGCGGAACTTTATTAAAGGTTTTGATTTTTTGAGGATTTTTTCAAAATTTCACTCGAAAATTTAGGGGGTTCTGGAACATTCGATTACGCATAAAAACAATAGACTTCCAGTATTCACCGATTGTGATTTTTGTACCAAATTTCATTCGAATCGCTCCATTCGTTCGTGAGAAATCGTCTCCACAGACTCACTGACACACACACACACACACACACAGATATTACCTCAAAAATGTTTGATTCGTGATCAGGGATGCTTGAAACGTGCTCTCCTGTCGAAAACTCGAATTCGGAATTCGAATTTTCGACGCCGTCACAATACTTTTATTATACATTATGTATATAAGGAAAGTAATATATATTTATGGATCAATTAAATGAGTTTTATTAAAAAGATTCATCGGAAAATTGTAGGCCACTCGAAATATTTTGACTCCGTGCCTGATTGTATTGTATTGCATTGAAGCAACATTTCTAAGGTAAATATTTATTTAGATACAGTTTTGGTAGAAAATACGTTCAATTTTGGATCGCTTTTCATATTGATATGTTGTTACTTTTCATCGATCCAAATATTTAGAATCGAGAATCAGAAGGTTTACGTTTTTCACTAAAGTGTCGATTGAACCTGGCAATTCTGATTGAGACAGCTGTAAACAATGTAAATCATGGTATTTTTTTTAATCTTTCAATATAGGTAAGTTATTTGAAAAATTGCAACTTTTTTTGTGCATTTCGAATAGGATCATTAAGAACACACATTTTTGTTAACAAATAAGCTATTAAACAAGACTTTTATACCATTTTAACTTTCGCGAAAATAGCATTTCATACACTTTACAAATCGGTGCTTTCCTATCATTGAGCGACCACTATTATTATGCGTTGTTTTTTGGGTTAAAATTTATATACTGTGCAGTATTTTAATCATTAGCATCTGTAAACTAATTTACAAAGTATTAACAAAGTTAATAGCACTGCATGCATTTGTTAGATAAAAAGTTTATTATAATATACACTACATATAGTTTCTGACCATCAATATTAATAGCAAATCAATATTCATAATGGGTGCCAATATTTAATTTTAACTATTAACTAGTACTGAAATTGTTTAGCTTAAAATTTCTAATAGTTAATGCTTAATCTAAACTACACATAAGTTGTTTTTTACACCATAATGTCTCCGGCCACACAAGAAGCTACTGTAAGCCTTCGGGTCAATCGTGTGGTCTAGGTCTTCCACACCATAATGCCTATAGAGATTTCTCTGTAATAGAAATATACCTAGTTATAGACTTTGCGGGTACTTTTCTGTTACAGGGGTGGGGGCCCTCAATTGTAAAAATCTGTTACTGAAACGACAGTTTATTAGTTACCTATTAGTTATCAGCTTATCTAAACTAATTTAACTAAATTATATATTAATTACGAGAATGTGAGGCATACATCACTCTTCAATTCAACCATCTGACTCGCTTATACGGGTTTTTTAATGACTTTTTTTAATGACTTTTTATATGACTTTTTAAGGCATTAATCAACACCAAACTTTGCGGTTCTATTTATTGGTACAAAATCTTGGTCGGTATTGATTTTCAAGATGATCGGTTGGGGGGAAAATGTCTCGGGGAATAATGCCTAATTCTGCAAAGAAAAGGTGGGAATAAGCTCTTTGTAAAAATAAAACTATAATCATAGAGGTAGATTTTAGAAAGAGTTTTTTGTATAGAGTTCTTACGAAAGTCCAGAAGCACACTGATAACTTAATCTTCCTTTTAGTTTCTTCGAGCCTTAAAATCTCATGACCACGTAGTTGCATCCTGTTGTAGAAACGCCTTTGGAGATTATAAGCACAGAAATTGCAAAAAAAAGGCCAAACTTTGAGAGGCTGTTACTCTAGATTAAGGAGTCATTTGAAAAAACGGATTTCAGATTTGGATTCAGTCTGGTCGGACTAGTATAAAGTTTTTTCATCCCTCAGGGCTGCAATCGGTACTTTGACAAATTGGTACTGAACTTTTATAATCATGGATGCCCAGCCGATAGGGAGTTCCCAGAAGGAGCAAACCACTGGCGTCAGTAGGGCAAACTCAAAGATAAAATGTACAACATTAACTAGCTTGATGTCCAACTTTGTGACTTCGAACGTCCAGGAAAGGGCAAGTGCCCCCTGTTGCCTTCAACTATGGGCACCCATGCTTATTATAGTGATATGTGAATTTACACAAACGATTTCGTTGGATAATTCTTTTTTAAATGTTTTGTTTATGTTCCATTTCGAGAAAACTTCCCAGGATACTTTTCTTTTCCCCTCAGATGAAGGCGTTATGACTTGTCTCCTTGATGAAAATATTGTGGATTCCGCTTTACGTCGTTTTCTACATCGTCCTCGTCTTGATTGCATTGCTGGCCATTTGCCTCTGTGTCTTCCTTTGTCACCGCGGCTGCATCCCCGCTGTAGAGCAGCACTGCACGCGGGTTGTCGATGGAGTGGCCGGGGAAGAAAACACTCGGACAGGAGAAGTCTGATGGACTGCGCCTTAATCTGGAATGTGGCAATCTGGGACGTTGCGAGGGAATTACGTCCTAAAATTTAAGCCTGTTATACAAAATACTTTTCACGCAAACTGTGCTTTTTGATAAGCTAAAATCATTTATTGAAGTAGATATTTCGTTGTACTTTTGTATTTTGAAATAAAATATAAATATCGCCCGTTGAAGGTGCAATTTTTTAAGTTTGATATATATTTTGCATTAGAGTAATGTGTACTGGGAATGAAAAAAAAGTTTAAACTAGAAGATCCCACAGGGTTCGGGCCTACACCCGGTCTGACCTATTTATTGGTCAAGTCAAGCCACAACTCTTCAGGTCCAGAAAAGTTTTAGACCGGGCTCGAGGTGAGTTTGAAAAATTTTTTAAGCTCACTTTTCAACTTTTCATAGTTCGTCTTATAAATGGATGTTAAAAGAAAATTTATTAAAAGTTATTGTTAATTTCATCAACTATTTAAGAAATTAAAAAAACAAACTTTTTAAGTAGTTTTCCATTTTATTTTCCAAATGTCTCAAATAAGAACAATTGACACATTCAGATACAATTTTCAAACTTTGAGCCTGTGGAAAGACTTTTTTAAAATTCTGGCTCTTCAGCTCTCTTTAAAGCACCTTTAGCTCCCGTTGAAAAAAGAATTCGAGATAGCAAATCAAAATTGACAAAAAGGATACGTTTTCAGAACGGGGTCGATTTCCGCCCACCCACCCTTTTTTTAAGAGTTTTTTCGAACATATTTAGAAATTTATTGAATTTTTCGAATTTTCGAAAGTTTCTTGCAATTCTTCGGATCGAATGCTACATTTTAGAGTAAAAATACCCGCGAAGTGCTAGACTGATTTTTGGTTTCAGAATAAAGAGGACATACACACACGCACATATATATATATATATATATATATATAAATATATATATATATATATATATATATATATATATATATATAAATATATATATATATATATATATATAAATATATATATATATATATATAAATATATATATATATATATATATATAAATATATATATATATATAAATATATATATATATATATATATATATATATATATATATATATATATAAATATATATATATATATAAATATATATATATATATATAAATATATATATATATATAAATATATATATATATATATATGTGTATATATATATATATATATATATATATATATATATATGTGTATATATATATATATATATATATATATATATCAACCCTTTACATCTGAGAATGAATGTCCACAGGGATCATATTAAAAAATTTGACCATAAAGTCTTTAATGATCTCCCCACCAAAAATCAATTTGAATATCAGCACTTTGCTACACACGGATTTAAAAATGTATCCCTTCATATTTTAGATATTAAAATTTCACTCACGGATAGATTAGTATTTGAAAATTATTACATTAAAAAATATAAAACTCTCTTCCCCTATGGCTTAAATCAAATTTATAATAATAATAATGTTGTTAACAATAGTTTTGAATACAATTCTCATAAATCTTCAGTATATAAACATCTTTTTCATTTTTCAAAGTCATCATCTCCTAGTAAAAAGCGATATAAGCGTGGCAACGGAAAAAGTAACTTAAGTAAAACTATTGATTACAAAGCAGACATTTTGAAATTACAATATAATTATTCTCAAACTTTCAATTTTCTACCTGTTAGAACATGGTTATATAAAGTCAGAAAAAGCAAATTAAGTATTGTTTATACTAATTTTTTAAAATTAAAATTAACTCATGAGCATTTTAAACATTTATTTTTTGATTTGCTTCTTTCACGTACACATTTCTTAAAATACCACCTACTCCATTCACCAAATCCACATACTAAAATAGCTTACTGTGTAATCTCTTTTAAACACCCTATTCTTAATTCTCTTAACTTCAATAATTTATTTGCAAAACATAAGCACTTGTTACCAGTAAATGATATCAAAATACAAAAATCATTCAAATATAATTTACCAATTGGTAGAACTATTTACAATTACAATGAAGTTTCTAGGACATTAAACTCCGATGATCTTACATCATGTGTATGCAGCAATCAAAATCTTGCCCCTTTTGTCAACTCCACTCATGGTCACATTATTACTGGGGATCTCAGTATAGTTCAGGATGATATACTTAGGGATATTATGAATAAAGGGTCTAAATTTCGCATTCCATTCTGCCATCACCCTAAACAACTTCTTCAGTCTCTATCATTTGATTTTGATAAATTCATATATCAACTTGCTTGTTCACATTCTATTCCTATTGAAGCATTCAATCTATGGAAGTATACGACCTTACATCTACTTAAAAATGTTATTATAAACACTAAATTAACGAAGCCTAGGTATCCTTATAAACAACTCCTATCTGCTATCAAAGAACTACAACAACATTTTGTCATAACTTATGTAGATAAAGCTTCTAATAATTATGCCATCATTTGTAAAAAATATTATGTTTCTCTGTTACAGAATTACTTAAAAGATAATCAAATTTTTAAACCCATTAATAATCAGTCTATCCAAATCAAAACTAAAATGCTAAAATTATATACACAATTAAATATTAATTGTAAGTTTTTTAAATTTCCTTATGTTACTTTGGTTCCTAAATTCCACAAATCACCTCTCAGTTTTAGAACAGTCACTTGTGGACATAATACCTTTACCACTACAGCTAGTAAGTACTTGCTTAACTGTTTAAATCGAATTAATGAATATCTTAAATTCAGGAATTCAGGATATTTCATTTTGAACAATAGTTTTGATTTAGTTAATCACCTTAGCAAGTTACCACAAATTCTTGGTTTCCAAACCTTTGATTTTAAAGACCTATTTAATAATATTGTCATTAAAGATTTACATAAAGTTATTATCTCTCTTTATCATGACTATATATCTTCCAATCATGATGCTTTTAATGTCAAAAATTTTCCTATGCTCTTGCACTTTGTGTTATACAACAATTATATTA
>OX578134.1:165268987-165271487 GCA_951213105.1 Amaurobius ferox | reverse complement strand
ATCTCTCTTGCAGTTTGGGTACAACATCGATGATAGTAACAGTTATTTTTGGGTACCAAATTTTGGGTACCAATTTGGGTACCAAATTTCGATCTCAAGTATTCAGTAATGTTGAGCAAAAATTTACAAAAGAAATTGAAGTATTCATATACAAAATGGCCATTAAATACAGTTTACCTTTGTCCACATTCAATGAATGGAAATATCACGTAGTAAACGATTTTAAAATTACATATAAACGCCAAGATTTTCGTATATCCCATTGCACAGTAGACAAACAGTTGCTAATGGAATTTCAAAATAGATTTGTTATTACGTACATGGACAAGGTTACAAATAATTATGCATTTACTTGCAAACCATATTACATAGCTCTTTTAAGAAAATGTTATGAAGATGATAATACTTACAAGAAAATAACGAGTAACATTGAAGTAAATAAGAACAGAATTATAGCATTATACAAGCGCATAGGTCATGAGATTAAATTTGTTCGATTCCCTTATTTGGTACTTATACCTAAGTTACATAAACAGCCAGTGAAATTCAGACCGGTCACGGTTGGTTGTGGTTCATATTTGACAAAGGCAAATGCACTATTAGCTAATATATTAATACCAGTAATGAAGAAGCTAATATATTAATACCAGTAATGAAGAAGATAAAATCATGTGATTCTGTAATGATCAATAATGGATATGACGTAATAACACGTTTGAAACAAACTCCGGACAAGTTATACTATAAGAGTTTCGATTTTAAAGATTTATTCAACTGCATCCATTTAAAGGATCTTTATGATATTTTAAAGGATACATATAATAGAAATACTCAACTTTTATCCTACGACTATGATAAGTTTAAATTTTTGATAAAATTGGTCTTGTTTGAGAACATTTTGTTCAATGGCACTGATTTCTTTAAACAAATCAAAGGAATACCTATGGGTGGTGGCTGTTCGTCGCTACTGGCGGATTTATATTTATACAGTTATGAAAACGGTACACATATTCTCAATGAGATTATGTATTTCCGTTTCGTGGATGACATCTTGATCGGCCATCTTGATAAAGATTTTCAATTTGACTTTACTTTTTACCCCAGTAACCTTGAACTTATTGAAACTGTAGAAAATAATGGTGAAGTGGTATTTTTGGATATCTCAATATATAGAAATCCTCAAGATCATCTATGTTACAGAATGTATGATAAACGTAAAAGTTTCAACTGTAATATTAATTACATCACTCCTTGGAGTAGTAATATGAGTATTGGCGTAATGAGAAATTTGATTGTTAATCATTTTGTAAGATATGGTAAATTAAATTCTACCAATGAACAGCGAAATATATGTGAAAGACATTTGATAAAGGAAGCATTAAAGAACGGTTTTCCTATAGGCTTTCTAAAAACTTATTACTTAGCATTTTGTAAAAAACAGCGTAATGATGATGTAATTTATGCTAATTTCCAAGACTTGTTGCCAATTGACTATTTGGAATCTTTTCCTTCACTGTAACTTTGTGCTTTTAATTCTTATATGTGTATGGACTCTGGATCCCCTTTTCCATAGGGAAATCCTATGATTCTTATATAGTTTCTCTTTTGATTTTATGGATTTGATATTCCCTTAGGATTCTGTTTTTCCTGTACGCACGGATTGGAGCTGCTTCGGGCGATTGGTTGTTTCTGGGAGTGTTTCCCGGGAATAAAAGCACGCTTTAACCAGGTATAGGGGTCACAATCCCCCTAGACATTACTGATACCCCGTTTGCACTCCTTTATTTGTTTCTGTTGTTCCTTGTGTTTCATAATATTCCTTGTACATTTCCTAGATCTTTCTTTTGTAATATTTTTGAGATGAGTGTTAAGAGCTGCAAATCGCGCCTATACTCATTTCACCTTTTATATTATACTTTGGATTGTGGTATTTTATAGGATATTTTATAGGATATATATATATATATATATATATATATATATATATATATATATATATATATATATATATTTAATTATGCTATTATTTGTAAAAAATTCTATATTCAATATCTGCTAGATTATTTAAAAAATAATAGTCTATTTAAAATTGATTCACACTCTCTTAACAGTATCAAATTGAAAATTATCAATATGTATAGTGATTTAGATATTAATAATAAATTTTTGACATTTCCATATATTGTGCTTATACCTAAATTTCATAAAAATCCTATTAAATTTAGAACTGTTACTAGTGGTCATAATTCATACTCTACTACTGCTAGTAAATTATTACTAAATTATTTAAATGTACTAAATAGCAATTTACGAGATTCTTGTGATAGCTACATTATTCTAAATAACAGTAAGGAATTAAAAAATAAATTAAAAACGCATGGTAAAATAATAGGATTTCAAACTTTTGATTTTAAAGATCTATTTAATAATATTAAGATCACTGATCTATATGATGTCATTTTAGCTTTATATAATGCTTATATTACTAAACATTCTAATC